>JAVGWX010000007.1:50232686-50440186 GCA_036924085.1 Ariolimax columbianus | reverse complement strand
ATTTCCAGGTGGTGACATCTATTTGGCAACATTTCACTGAGTCCTTAAGACCATCTTAAAACGTTTCTTTGGGCATGTCAGCCCTCGAGAGAACTTCGATGTCAGTGACACGATCTTGCCATCGAATGTGGAATATTCGCCCCAAGAAACCTGTGTGGAAGTGGTTTAACCTTCTTGCATGTTCAAAGTATACAGTCCAGCTTTCGCAGGCGTAGAGTAGGGTTGGATCAATGGTGGCACGGTAGAATCTGAGTTTAGTCTTGACGCTGATACAACGACGTTCCTACACCATTGAGCGCATTCTACCAAAGGCTATGTTGGCCTTTGCTATTCTGCTTGCCACCTCATCATCGAGAATGACAGATTTCAACAGCGTGCTGCCCAGATACGTGAATTTATCTACGACATTCAGGGTCTGCCCGCTGACTGTAGTCTTTGGTTTTGTGTACGGGATGCCTGGTTGGTACATGACTTGTTTTCTCTTCATTTATGGTCAGACCAAAGTTTTTGCACGGGGCAGAGAACCAGTCCATTCCACGTGCATGTTGTTCTGTGATAATGTTGCCAGCCACTTAGGTTTTTGGCCTTCATTCTTCTGGCATTGAGTAGCTTCCCATCGATACGGTACTTTATGGGTATCCCAAGCTCCAGCTTCTTTTTCTTCGTCGATCGACTGATGATTTTCTTCTAGTCCGGTGAGGTTCACGATCAACTGATGATTTGCTTCTAGTCCGGTGAGGTTTACGATCAACTAATGATTTGCTTCTAGTCCGGTGAAGTTCACAATCAACTGATTATTTGCGTCTAGTCCGGTGAGGTTCACGATCAACTGATGATATGCTTCTAGTCCGGTGAGGTTTACGATCAACTGATGGTATGCTTCTAGTCCAGTGAGGTTCACGATCAACTGATGATATGCTTCTAGTCCGGTGAGGTTCACGATCAACTGATGAAATGCTTCTAGTCCGGTGAGGTTCACGATCAACTGATGATATGCTTCTAGTCCGGTGAGGTTCACGATCAACTGATGATATGCTTCTAGTCCGGTGAGGTTCAGCAAGGAGACCGTGCGTTTCAGGTCCTCGCCGGTCCCACACAGCTTTTCAAGCACAGTCGTTTCCCCAGGCCAGACTGCATCTCTTTAATCTGGATAGGTAGGGTATTCTTGCAGAATATGTTCCGGTATCTGCCCGGGGGCTCCACAGTCGCACGTGACAGTGTCTCTGACTCTGTGGAGGTGGACCCTGAGTCTACAGTGTCCCGCTCTAAGTCTGAAGATCCCTGTACGGCCATCTCTGCCAAGTCTATCCATGCTGTCACTTTCTGACAAGAATCCGCGTTGCTGCGTGAGCACCACTTGTTTCAGCTCTGAAATTGGTACAAGTCTCTCCTGCTGGTATGGAGTGACCTTGTATGTCGCCATTGGAGTGTCCAATGTAGATTTCACTGCCTCCCCTTTTATCACTCACTGAAGGAGATCCATCTGTGTATATGTGTGACCAAGAGTTGCTAGTGTACTGTCTCTTGAGCTCCTGTAGAACGTGGATTTCCTGCTCTGTTGCTGACTGCTCACTTTTCTTCGTTAACCCTAGAATCTCCAAGATTATTTTTGACGGGTCTTGGCTTCGTGTTCACGGTTCTGGAATAAGTTCTTCGCACTTTTTGGTTTCAGCTTCAAGGATGTCTGCGTGTTTTCTGTGGATTTCTCTGGTCAGATGGTTGGGGCTTTTCCTTAGTAGTTTTTTTGTTGTTGTTATCTTTTAAAACTTCTGATGCAGAGGATGATCAGGATACCTCTTTAGTTTTTCAAACTGAGTAAGGGATTTATATTTCCTCCCGAATTCAAGAGGCTCAATATTTGATGTTCTTCCTTCTAGCTTTGTAATTGGAGTACTTTTCAATGCCCCAAGGGTAATTCTGAGACCCACTTTTTCAACTCGGTCTAGTTTTCCTATGTTTGTTTTGGCCGCTGTTGACCAAGTGCTAGATGCATATTCCATGATTGCTCTGATTGTACCAGTGTAGATTAGCTTGTTAGTTGTCTTGTTCCCCCCCCCCCTTCCTCTCCCCAGGCCACAATGTACCAGTCTTTTCATGGCCATTGTCTGGATTTTCTCAATATTTGACTTCCAGGAATGTGGGAGTGTCCAACTGGGGTATTTGTTGGTTTCCTATCGTATTGTAATTGTTTCCTTTTTGACAGAGAATGAAAAGAGAGTCCTGGCGGTTTGGTGTGATTTATTTTCAGTCCCCACTCTTTTGTCAAGTTCTTCACCTTCCCTACTGTCTTATTTAGCAAGTATGAGGCTATTGATGCAGGTTCTGTGGCTGTCCATATAGCAAAGTCATCTGCGTATAAGCTGTTTGATACATGCTGATGGCAGCATTTAGTGATGTCGTTTATATATATACCAAGAAGAGAGTAGGTGCTACACTTCTCTGTGGCACTCCCTCTCTCAGCCTGACTGCCTTGCTGGTATAGTTGTCCAATTTACCTGGCAGACCTTTCGAAGAGGTAACTTTTAATCCGCGAGAACATACTGTTGGTAATTGTTGCTTGAAGGATTTTCAGCTTCAGGCCTTCTCTCCAGACAGTGTCGAAGGCACGGGAGAGATCAAAGAAGAAGGCTAGCACTTTCGTTTTCCTTTTTTCCTTTGAAAGACTTTTTCAATGTCCTGTGTTATATATGTTAATTGGTTTTATGTGCTGCCTGTATCCTGTTTGAGTTAAGGCGAGCAGCGAGTTGGTCTCAAGATACCAGGTGAGTGTTTTATTTATCAGTCTTTCCATGTTTCTCAACACAGCTGAGGAGATTGATTGGCCTGTAGTTTTTAGGATCGTTTTTGTCTTTTCCAGGTTTAGAAAAAATGTGAAATGTAGGCCTCTGTCCATAGTGCTTGAACAGTACCCTCATGCCAGCTTTGGTTAAAAATTACAAGGTGGAACCTCTTGCTTATGGGATCAAGGTGTTTAAGGAATTCATTTGTGATACCATCTGCCCCCGGTGCTTTTCTCTCCTTTTGTTTCTTAGTTTCATTTTCTAGCTCTCCTAGGGAGAACTTCATTGCCATCCTCTCTGTTCGACTGCCTGTGCCACGGACTTTTTGGAGAGCTCTGACCTGTGTTCTTACGTCTTTAACTGTGTTTCATGAAACTTGCGTCTTACTTACTGACCAAGCTCCAGCGATCTGAAGGCGTCTGTCGTCGTTGCAGGGCAGGGTAGGGACGTGCAAGGAAGAGATGGGCAGACAACATCACTCGCCTCTCACAGTGTTGAACGGAAACGGTGGTGCCCTCCGCAGTATGACCTTGGGCTTCCATACCCTAGGGTGCTGTGTCGGAAACGGCGTTCTAAAACTTGATCTTGGCCCAGGATATAGACATGCCTAGAGAGGCTGTTTGATGGTCTGCAGAGCAGAGCTCTCTGTACCAAACAGGACAATGTCGTCCGCGAACGCGAGATCAGTGAAGGTTGACGGATCAATAGCAATACCCTCTTGGTGCGCGCTGAGGCGGTCAAGAAGGTCAGCCCTGCAGAATATGTCGGGGGCAATAACACATCCCTGTCCGACACCAGAAGTCGTGGGAAATCTGTTAGAGAGAAGGCCACCCAGCCGAATTCTGTGCCGGTGTCCTTGTGTAGCTCCTTGATCAGGTTTAACAGGGGGCAGAGATGCCTTTTCTCTGGAGGGCTTTCCATAGAGTCGGCCGATCAATAAAGGGCGATTGAACGCGCGATGCATTTCGGCGAGGTAGCGCAAAGCAATGATTGGCGTTGGTTGTGGAACGACCCGGGGTGAAGCCAGACTGCTGTGGGTGGCGTTTTGTGCTAAAAGAGGTTTGAGTCTGGCCAGTAGCACGTGACCAAACACGTTCACGGGAACCGAGAGTAGTGTTATAGGTCTGTAATTACTGCAGTCTTTGCGACTCCTATTGCCTTTGTACAGGGAGACGACGATTCCATCGCGCCAGTGGGCCGGGACCTGTCCCATCTTCCATACTTGCAGGAATAAGTGATGAATAATATATGTATGTACATGTTTATGGAGTTTGCTGTACTCAAGAGGTTAAGGCACTCGCCTATAACAGTGGTGAACAGAACGGTGGGCGATCAAACATTACAAGTTTCATGCTACCCCTGGTCTCACGAGAGGCTAGTTAGCTCTACTCGTCTGGACCAATAGTCTTGCCACTGATCCAAGGTATCTCGGGATAAGAGTGAGATTGATGACCAGCGCATATACTCCCTAACTATAATCCAAATACAGCGCACATCTCATTAGGACAAAACCGTCTGATGTTGTGGCCATTATCGCTTTGCGAAGAGCAATAACTTGTTATGTGTATGTGTGTATATGTGTGTATGTATACGTATGTGCGCGTGTGCGCGTGCGCGTGTGCGTGTGTGTGTGTGCGTATGTATGTATGTATGTACGTATGTGCATGTATGTATGTATGTATGTATGTATGTCTGTCTGTCTGTCTGTCTGTCTGTATGTATGTATGTATGTATGTATGTATGTATGTATTTATGTATGTATGTATGTATGTATGTATGTATGTATGTATGCATGTATGTCTGTCTGTCTGTCTGTCTGTCTGTATGTATGTATGTATGTATGTATGTATGTATGTATGTATGTATGTATGTATGTATGCATGTATGTATGTATGTTTGTATGTATGTATGTATGCATGTATGTATGCATGTATGTGACCAATTTGTCAGAGGTCCTCATAAAACATATCTTTGGTCTTGACGGGGTTTGTCATTGTGGGTGCGTATACACTTATAAGTGTGGCATGGCGCCCTCCCAATAGAGGAAAACGCAGTGCAATGAGACGGTCATTGATTCCCACTGGCACCTCATTGACTACATTGTCATCAGACGTAGGGATGGCGCGGATGGTAGGATGACAAAGAGCGTGTATAGTGCAGGGTGCTGGACCGGCCATCAACTTGTCATTGCTAAGCTAGGCGTCTGGATCCGGCCCCGAATGTGTCGACAAGAAAAGAAACCACCGAAGAGGCTAAATGTCGCTCAGCTGAGATGCGAGTCCTGGGTTTTGGCTTCCGGGAAGCCGCTGAACATCTGCTGCAAAACTGCCTGGCATACGAAGACCAGAGAAAGCACATGTGGCCATCACTAGTGGCAACACTAAACAAGCTCTATGGCAGTGTTGACAGCCTCAGGATGACAGCTGGTTTCTTCGAACAAATTCAAGTTGACGTCTGACAGCGTACGAAGAAGAAGACGACGAAGAAGAAGACGAAGAAGAAGAAGAAGCTTCGGGGAAGAGCTTGAGGGCAGAGTATCTGATCTTTGTAAAGAAAGACATCGAACGGACCTGGACGTCTTTGAGATACAGCTCTATTATACAGCAGTTGAACACACTGGCCCACTCACGCACAAGCGCAAGGACTGGTTTGACAAAAATGATCTATAAATTCAAGGCCGTCTCGATGCAAAACATGAAGCTCACAGAGAACACCAAAGGGACACATCATATCCGTTAGCCCCTTGACTACTGGTGGTCACCCACCCATGTGTCGTGGAGTCAAGGCACATGGCTATGGGACAACTTTTATTGACCAAAAACTCAAGACCCTCAAAATACTACAGTGGAATGCGGAGGGAGTCATTAACAAAAAACTTTCCCTAACACATCACCTGCATAAAGGTAAGATTGACGTGGCATGTATCCAGGAAACGCACCTCAACAAAAATCATAAATTCTCAATCAGAGGATACCAGATCTTCCATCTCGATAGAGAAGGCCACAAAGGAGGGGTCTTGATACTGACCAGAAACTGCATACCGAGTAGCGCGGTACCTGTCAGTCACACCGGACAAGCAGAAATTGTAGGAGTTGACATAATGACGAAGCTCCGCATATTTAATCTGTACGGACCACCAAATAGAGACCTATCGCTCCCGAGTATGGAGGTCAGAGACTCCAACTGCATAATAGTTGGAGATTTCAACAGCCACTCGGAGAGATGGGGATACTCTAACACAGACAGCAGAGGTGACGAAGTGGAAGATTGGGAGATAGATGCAAATCTCTCCCTAATCAATAGGCCGGAGGATAGCCCTAGCTTCTATTCAAGAACATGGCATACCACCTCGACTCCAGATTTGGCCTTCTCCACACAGGACATACACCATAAAATAGACCGCCAGGTGCTAAACCAACTGGCAGGTAGCGACCACAGGCCGACCAGGCTAGACATCGATATGGAAGTAGGTCCACAGGAAACAAAACCGCTCCCACGTTGGAATTACAAACGAGCCGACTGGGACAGATTTGCAATCCTGACAGATGGGCTGTGTGAAACCACCAACACACGAAACAACAAAATGAAGCCCATGGTGGAAAGCCTAAGACAGTCAATAATGCAAGCCGCCACTGAAACCATCCCAAGAGGAGCTAGGAAAAACTATAAGCCCTATTGGAATGATGAGTTGCAGAAAGCGGAAGATGCAGTAACAAATGCTAGGAACATGGCAGAGCGAGAACAATCTATGGAGGCAAACATCGCCCTCAAAGCCGCCACGGCGAAATACAAATACACTCTCAAGCAAACAGCAAGAGAAAGCTGGAAAAACAAAACGGAAAGCCTAAACCTGGACAAAGACGGGAACAAGCTATGGAAGCTAGTCAGAGCCATGAACGACGAAACGCCGTCAAACAAACAAATTACCATCAAGCAGGGCGAAAACTTGCTCACAGGTAAGAAAGCCGCAAACCCCATCGAGGTCTCTGCAGATAAGCATACAGACATTAGCGAAGAGCTAAAGGGGCACGACAACATCAATACGGCACCTGAAGAGCACATGATGGCCAAATTAACAATGAGTGAAATGGAAGAGGCTATGAGAACATTAAAGAAAAGGAAATCTCCCGGAAAAGACGGGATAACAAACGAAATGCTGATGGGTCTGGGCCAAACAGCGAAGAGGAAACTGCTATCGGTCCTGAACCAAAGCTGGAAAAGGGGAATTGTACCCCAGGCATGGAAAGACGCAATACTGGTACCAGTACCAAAAACAGGAAAGGACAGAACAGATCCAAATGGATACAGGCCCATCAGCCTACTGAGCTGTGTCGGCAAGCTGATGGAACGTATGATAAACACCAGACTGATGTGGCATCTGGAAGAAAAACGAATACTAATTCCACAGCAAGCCGGCTTTAGACAGCACAGATCCACTGAGGACCAGGTCATCCTCATAGCCCAGGAAATAGAAGATGCCTACCAGGCACAGAAACACACAGTAGCTGTTTGGGTGGATCTGGAAAAGGCATTTGACAAAGTCTGGAAAGACGGACTTAGAGTCAAGCTAAGAAGAAGTGATGTTTGTGGGAAAATGTACAAGTGGATCAACCACTACCTCAAACAAAGAACGGCCAGAGTCCAAGTACAAGGGCAGATGAGCAAAAAGGTGACACTCGAGCAGGGAGTACCCCAAGGGGGAGTACTGTCACCCACACTCTTCCTGGTATATATAAAAAACATTACAGAGAATATACCAAGGAGAGTGCATAGCTCAATGTTTGCAGACGATCTGGCTATGTGGACCTCTGAAAAGAATCTCACCATAGCAAGCAATCGGATGCAGCAGGCCCTAACATCGCTGGAAGAGTGGGCGAACTCATGGCTGGTCAAAATAAACGAGGAGAAACCACATGCACAATATTCTCGCTTTCAATAAAACCCCAAAATACCAAATTACGTCTAAATGGCAAATTCCTGCAGCCAAACGACAACCCAACCTATCTGGGAGTCACATTTGATCTGCGCATGACATGGAAAAGTCAGATCGAGAGAAACCGAATGAGAGCCAGAGAAAGAATGGCAATCATGAGGAAACTTGCTGGCACATGCTGGGGAGCAGACGAAGGCATACTAAAGAAACTGTACACTGGAAGAGTGAGACCAGTTCTCGAGTATGGCATTGCGGCATGGACAACAGCAGCAAAGGCGAACCTCGATAAAGTTAGCAAACTTCAAAACCAAGCCATGAGAGTTATAACAGGAGGCATGAAGTCAACGCCAATTGTAGAACTTGAAAAGATTACAAAACTGCAATCCATGACCGATAGAAGAGACTGCAGAGCCCAGCTGCAGTCAGAGAAACTCCGAAGACTGACTGACCATCCAATGCACCAGAGACTAAACAATTTGGGAAATGGGAAACTAAAGCGGAGAAACTTTGCAGAAATAGCCAAAGCAAAGATGCACGAAGATCCCATAAACGCACTAACAACACCAAAACCCATCACTACTGTACGAAAACCTACCTGGAGGCAGGATATATTTCCAGAGGTGGTAGAAAACATACCAGGTATTGGAAACAAAAACTGCCAGACTGAAAAAGAAAGGAGAGATACTACCCTAAGCTTCATATCGAAAAGCTACCCAAGCATGGACTGGACCCATGCATACACCGACGGTTCTGTAACAAACACTACACAGAACGGAGGGGCAGGAGCATTCCTGAACCTACCATATGGCAGACAAATAACACTGTCATTCGCTACTGGTAAGTACACAAGCAATTTCAGAGCGGAGGCAGAGGCACTGAGGGCGGCAGTGGAAGAAATGGTGACACACAATGAAAATGAAAGCCATATAGTCCTGCTTACAGATGCTCTCGCCGTAGTCACAGCGCTAAAAAGCCAGAAAAACACTGAGCTTAATGACTTAAGAGCAGCACTCTGCAAACTGTGCCAGCAGTCCGCACCAAAAAGGGTAGTGGTACAGTGGGTCCCATCATACTGCAACATCCAAGGCAACGAGGAGGCAGACAGACTGGCAAAAGAAGGTGCAAGACTACCACAATCAGATACTAGTATGACGTACGAAGAGTCAAAACGGCTTATTAAAGCCAGATACATGACCAAATGGGAAACCGAAAATACTGGTTACACCAAAAACGATGCCTATTACCAGTTGAACCGAAGAGAGCAGGTCGTTGTCTTCAGACTTCGCACTGGCCACAATAGACTCAGGTACCACCTATTCAACAAATTGAAGATAGGTGGTACCGACGAATGCCCGTGCGGTACTGGTAAAATGACCGCTGAACATCTGCTGCAGAACTGCCCGACATACGAGGATCAGAGAGAGCAGATGTGGCCATCACCAGTGGAAATGCAAGAAAAGCTCTATGGCAGTGGCGACAGCCTCAGAATGACCGCCGCTTTTTTTCGAAAAAATAATGGTTACTGTCTGACTGCGTACGAAGAAGAAGAAGATATCCGTTAGCAAGAGCGGCCTCCAATGCTGCTAGCAGAGCTGTCCCGACCAGGCTTGGAGAGCTGACAAGATCGAGATGTTCGCAGAACGTCATGATACCCAACAGTTTAACAAGGCGCTTACGCTCTACGGCCCGCGGCCATCCGGTGGCTTCCCGGTTCGCAATGCGGATGAGGCTCTGCTAACAGATATGGCTCAGATCATAGACAGATGGGCGGACCACTTCTGCAAATTACTGAACTACCCATCGTCCATAAATGAGGAGGACATCCAGCGAATGCCGTAGGTGGAATTGAATCTGGCGCTGAATGAACTCATCACCGAGAATAAGGTAAGCACGGCAATGAGTGCACTATCTATGGGAGGGGTCCCAAAGGCTGATGCTGTGGCAGCAGAGGTATACAAGACTGCTGGCCCATCCTTCACTAAAAAGATCACTGAACTTTTCTGCAACATGTTAGCTGAAGGAGTAACTCCGCAGGATCTGAAGGCCGCCTCAATATTTCACATATATAAGAGAAAAGACAACCGGCAGGAATGTGGCAATCATCGTGAAATATCGCTACTCTCCGTAACAGGCAAGATCCCAGCGCGCTTGGTGCTCAACCGGCTCGACAAACACCTTGACCAAAGCCAACACCTCCCAGAAAGCCAATGTGGATTCAGAGCCGTAAGAGGAACAGTGGACATGATCTGTGCCGCTCGCAAATTGCAAGAGAAGTGTCGGCAACAAAACCAGGCTCACGTTTATTGATTTGACAAAGGCATTTGATACAGTAAACAGAAGAGAGCTGTGGATGATTAAGTGCTAGTGTAATGGACAGTGGAGAAAACTCTAAAACTGTTCACGCAACAAACGGAGTACAACAGAGATGTGTACTGGTCCCGACCCTGTTGAGCATAATGTTCGCGACCACGATGACAGACGCCTTCAGATTGCTGAAGCTTGGTCAGTAAGTAAGACGCAAGTTTCAAGAGACAGAGTTAAAGAAGTAAGAACACAGATCAGAGCTCTCCAAAAAAGTCCCTGGCACAGGCAGTCCAATAGAGTGCATGGCAGTTAAGTTCTTCCTAGGAGAGCTGGAAGATTAAACTAAGAAACTAAAGGAGAGAAAAGCACCAGGGGCAGACGGTATCACAAATGAATTCCTTAAACACCTTGGTCCCATAAGCAAGAGGTTCCACCTTGTAATTTTTAACCAAAGCTGGCATGAGGGTACTGTTCCAGCACTATGGACGGAGGCCTACATTCAGCATTTTATTCTAAACCAAGAAAAGACAAACACGATCCTAAAAACTACAGGCCAATCAGTCTCCTCAGCTGTGTGGAGAAACATGGAAAGATTGATAAATAAAACACTCACCTGGTATCTTGAGACCAACTCGCTGCTCGCCTAAACTCAAACAGGATACAGGCAGCACATAAAACCAATTAACATATCTAACACAGGACATTGAAAAAGTCTTTTAAAGGAAAAAGAAAGTGCTAGCTATCTTCTTTGATCTCTACCCTTTGACACTGTCTGGAGAGAAGGCCTGAAGCTGAAAATCCTCTAAGCAGGAGTTACCAACAATAGGTTCTCGCGGATTAAAAGTTACCTCTTCGAAAGGCATGTCAGGTAAATTGGACAACTATACCAGCAAGGCAGCCAGGCTGAGAGAGGGAGTGCCACAGAGAAGTGTAGCGCCTACTCTCTTCTTGGTATATATAAACGACATCACTAAATCCTGCCTTCAGCATGTATCAAACAGCTTACACAAAGATCACTTTGCTAAATGGACAGCCACAGAACCTGCATCAATAGCCTCATACTTGCTCAAAAAGACAGTAGAGAAGGTGAAGAACTGGACAAAAGAGTGGGGACTGATAATAAATCACACCAAACCTCCACGACTCACTTTTCACTCTCCCCCAAAAAGGAAACAACTCAAATACGATAGGAAATCAACAAATACCCCAGTTGGACACACTCACATTCCTGGAAGTCAAATATAGAGAAAATCCAGACAAAGGCCATAAAAACACTTTCAGTGATGAAAAAAAACTGGTACATCATGGCAGTAGGAGGGGGAGGGGCAAAATAAAAATTAACAAGCTAGTCTACACTGGTGCAATCAGAGCAATCATGGAATATGCCTCTAACACTTGGTCAACACCAGCCAAAAGAAACAGGAAATTTAGACCGAGTTGAAAATGTGGGTCTCAGAATTACCCTTGAAAAGCACACAAATTACAGAGCTAGAAGGAAGAAAAGAAAATATTGAGCCTCTCGAATTAAGGAGAAAATATACACCTTTTGCTCAATTTGAAAAACTAAAGAGGTTACCTGAACATCCTCTGCATCAGAAGTTTCAAAAAATAATTAAAAGACAGACTACTAAGGAAAAGCCCCAACCATCTGGCCAGAGAAATCCACAGAAAACAGGCAGACATCCTTGAAGCTGAAATCAATAAGTGCGAAGAACTCATTTTAGAACTCTGGACTCGGAGCCTGGACTGGTCCAAAATATTCTTGGGAGGTTCTAGGGTTAACGAAGAAAAGTGAGCAGTCGGCAACAGAGCAAGAAATCCACGTTCTACAGAAGCTCAAGAGACAGTACCCTAGCAACTCTTGGACACACATATAGACAGATGGATCTGCGATAAAAGGAGAGGCAGTGAAATCTACATTGGACACTCCAATGGCGACATACAAGGTCACTCCATACCAGCAGGAGAGACTTGTACCAATTTCAGAGCTGAAACAAGAGCTGTTCAGGCAGCAACGCGGATTCTTGTCAGAAAGTGACAGCATGGACAGACTTGGCAGGGATGGCCGTACAGGGATCTTCGGACTCAGAGCGGGACACTGTAGACTCAGGGGCCACTTCCACAGAGTGTGTCTCAGAGATACTGACACGTGCGAATGTGGAGCAGATACCGGAACATATTCTGCAAGAATGTCCTACCTATCCAGACCAAAGAGATGCAGTCTGGCCTGGGGGAACGACCGTGCTCGAAAAGCTGTGTGGGACGGGCGAGGACCTGAAACGCACGGTCTCCTTGCTGAACCTCACCGGACTAGAAGCATATCATCAGTTGATAGTGAACTTCACCGGACTAGAAGCATATCATTAGTTGATCGTGAACCTGACCGAACTAGAAGCATATCATCAGTTTAATCGTTAACTTCAATGGACTAGAAGCATTTCAGCAGTTTATCGTGAACCTCACCGGACTAGAAGCATATTATTAGTTGATCGTGAACCAGACCGAACTAGAAGCATATCATCAGTTGATCGTTAACTTCAATGGACTAGAAGCATTTCAGCAGTTGATCGTGAACCTCACCGGACAAGAAGCATATCATCAGTTGATCATAAACCTCACCGGACTAGAAGCATACCATCAGTTGATCGTGAACCTCACCGGACTAGAAGCATATCATCAGTTGATCGTGAACCTCACCGGACTAGAAGAAAATCATCAGTTGATCGTGAACCACACCGTACTAGAAGCATATCATCAGTTGATCGTGAACCTCACCGGACTAGAAGAAAATCATCAGTTGATCGTGAACCTCACCAGACTAGAAACATATCATCAGTTGATCGTGAACCTCACCGGACTAGAAACAAATCATCAGTTGATCGTGAAACTTACCGGACTAGAAGAAAATCATCAGTTGATCGTGAACCTCACCAGACTAGAAGCACGGCATCAGTTGATCATGAACCTCACCGGACTAGAAGCACGGCATCAGTTGATCGTGAACCTCACCGGACTAGACGAAAATCATCAGTTGACCGTGAACCTCACCGGACTAGAAGCATATCATCAGTTGATAATGAACCTCATCGGACTAGAAGAAAATCATCAGTTGATCGTGAACCTCACCGGACTAGAAGCATATTATCAGTTGATCGTGAACCTCACCGGACTAGAAGCAAATCGTCAGTTGATCGTGAACCTCACCGGACTAGAAGCATATCATCAGTTGATCGTGAACCTCACCGGACTAGAAGAAAATCATCAGTTGATAGTGAACCTCACCGGACTAGAAGAAAATCATCAGTTGATCGTGAACCTCACCGGACTAGAAGCATATCATCAGTTGATCGACAAAGAAAAAGAATTTGGAGCTTGTGATACCCATAAAGTACCATACCAATGGCAAGCTACTGAATGCGAGAAGAATGAAGGCCAAAACCTAAGTCGTTGGCAACATAATCAGGAAACTGAACATGCATGTGGTATGGATTGGTTTTTTGCCGCGTGCAAAAACTTTGGTTTGACCATAAATGCCTAGAAAACAGAAGTCATGTACCAATCAGGCATCCCTTACACAAACCCAAAGACTACAGTCAGCGGGCAGACCCTGAATGTTGTAAATAAATTCACGTATCTGGGCAGGACACTGTTGAGATCTGTCAGCCTCGATGATGGGATGGCAAGCAGAATAGCAAAGGCCAGCATAGTCTTTGGTAGAATGTTCTCGATGGTGTGGGAACGTCGTTGTATGAGCGTCAAGACTAAACTCAAAGTCTACCGTGCCACCATCAATCCAACCCTACTCTATGCCCAAAGAAACGTTTTAAGACGGTCTGAAGGACTCAGTGAAATGTTGCCAGATAGATGTCATTACCTGGAAATGTCTTGCGCAAAACAGATCTGACTGAAAAAGCACAGTCAAAGTCAGTGTAGCTCACAGATAGGACCACCGTGTTATGAAAGCCCAGAGTAGACGCGAGATACACAAATCACGACCAGCGGGAACATCATCACCTTCTACTGACCTCGTGTGCCCGTTATGCAGAAGTTGTTTTCTTGTCTGCATTGGCCTGTTCAGCCACGTGCGCACCTACACCTAACAGGAAAATATGTGACAATGCTGAAGTCGACGGTCCTCATCGACAACGATGGAAACTAGTATGTCTGTCTGTCTGTCTGCCTGTCTACCTGCCTGCCTGCCTGCCTGTCTTTCTGTCAGTCTGTCTGTCTGTCGTTCTGACTGTCTGTCTGTATGTGTGTATGTATGTATTTATGTCTTATGTCTGTCTGTATGTCTGTCTGTATATCTGTCTGTCTGTCTTTATGTGTGTCTGTATGTATGTATGCATGTATGTATGCATGTATGTATTTCAAGCTAACCCTGCTCTCATGGGCGGTAAGACCAGACGGTCTACATCCCGAGTTACCTCCAGTCGTCTCGACCAATAGTCTTACCACTGATCCAAGGTAACTCGGGATAAGAGTAAGATTGATGACCAGCGCAGAGCTCCCTCACTATAATCCAAAAACAGTGCACATCACATTATTAAGACAAAACCGTCTGATGTTTTGACCATCATCGCTTCGCGATGGGCAATAACTTTAATGTGTATATGTGTATGTATATCAATAGTCACTATCTCTCACCTGTCTATCATTCTAAGATTGTTATAGTCTTCTACTGAAGCTTGTCGTCGACGTAATCAAAGAAAGAAGACGACAAGCTGGCTAATCAATACAAAAGGAACCGCGTTCTCCCCATAACAGATTATCACAAACAATCTTGCTGATGTCAAGATCCATCCACAAAGCCAATATCAGAGAACAATGCATCAGTCACAGAAGCAACTACTATCTCG
The DNA here is from genome assembly GCA_036924085.1 of Ariolimax columbianus. Classification (NCBI taxonomy): domain Eukaryota; kingdom Metazoa; phylum Mollusca; class Gastropoda; order Stylommatophora; family Arionidae; genus Ariolimax; species Ariolimax columbianus. The sequence continues at coordinate 50,425,310 of JAVGWX010000007.1, read as the reverse complement.
CCTGTCTAGGTGAAAGAAAAGCTTAGAAAAGCTAGTTTACCTCAATCGAGCCTCTAAAAATGACCCATCTGATTGGTTTAGCACAAGGCAATAATTATGTTTGTTTGTATGTATGTATGAATATTGGTTTGTATGTATGTATGTATGAATATTGGTTGGTATGTATGTATATATTCTATCTAATCTAGTCGCCAAAGACATGAAATGGACAGTAAACTGGCTAATCAATACAAAAGGAACTGCGTTCTCCCCATAACAGATTATCACAAACAACCTGGTTTATATTAAAATCATTCCACAAAACCAATGTCAGTGCCATATATGAAATACACTCTAGCTCCATATTACCATAAAACGTTTGTAATGGTTGTGTGTTTAGGAGTACCACACACACACACACACACACACACACACACACACACACACACACACACACACACACACACACACACACACACACACACACACACACACACACACACACACACACACACACACACACACACACACACACACACACACACACACACACACACACACACACACACACACACACACACACACACACACACACACACACACACACACACACACACACACACACACACACACACACACACACACACACACACACACACACACACACACACACACACACACACACACACACACACACACACACACACACACACACACACACACACACACACACACACACACACACACACACACACACACACACACACACACACACACACACACACACACACACACACACACACACACACACACACACACACACACACACACACACACACACACACACACACACACACACACACACACACACACACACACACACACACACACACACACACACACACACACACACACACACACACACACACACACACACACACACACACACACACACACACACACACACACACACACACACACACACACACACACACACACACACACACACACACACACACACACACACACACACACACACACACACACACACACACACACACACACACACACACACACACACACACACACACACACACACACACACACACACACACACACACACACACACACACACACACACACACACACACACACACACACACACACACACACACACACACACACACACACACACACACACACACACACACACACACACACACACACACACACACACACACACACACACACACACACACACACACACACACACACACACACACACACACACACACACACACACACACACACACACACACACACACACACACACACACACACACACACACACACACACACACACACACACACACACACACACACACACACACACACACACACACACACACACACACACACACACACACACACACACACACACACACACACACACACACACACACACACACACACACACACACACACACACACACACACACACACACACACACACACACACACACACACACACACACACACACACACACACACACACACACACACACACACACACACACACACACACACACACACACACACACACACACACACACACACACACACACACACACACACACACACACACACACACACACACACACACACACACACACACACACACACACACACACACACACACACACACACACACACACACACACACACACACACACACACACACACACACACACACACACACACACACACACACACACACACACACACACACACACACACACACACACACACACACACACACACACACACACACACACACACACACACACACACACACACACACACACACACACACACACACACACACACACACACACACACACACACACACACACACACACACACACACACACACACACACACACACACACACACACACACACACACACACACACACACACACACACACACACACACACACACACACACACACACACACACACACACACACACACACACACACACACACACACACACACACACACACACACACACACACACACACACACACACACACACACACACACACACACACACACACACACACACACACACACACACACACACACACACACACACACACACACACACACACACACACACACACACACACACACACACACACACACACACACACACACACACACACACACACACACACACACACACACACACACACACACACACACACACACACACACACACACACACACACACACACACACACACACACACACACACACACACACACACACACACACACACACACACACACACACACACACACACACACACACACACACACACACACACACACACACACACACACACACACACACACACACACACACACACACACACACACACACACACACACACACACACACACACACACACACACACACACACACACACACACACACACACACACACACACACACACACACACACACACACACACACACACACACACACACACACACACACACACACACACACACACACACACACACACACACACACACACACACACACACACACACACACACACACACACACACACACACACACACACACACACACACACACACACACACACACACACACACACACACACACACACACACACACACACACACACACACACACACACACACACACACACACACACACACACACACACACACACACACACACACACACACACACACACACACACACACACACACACACACACACACACACACACACACACACACACACACACACACACACACACACACACACACACACACACACACACACACACACACACACACACACACACACACACACACACACACACACACACACACACACACACACACACACACACACACACACACACACACACACACACACACACACACACACACACACACACACACACACACACACACACACACACACACACACACACACACACACACACACACACACACACACACACACACACACACACACACACACACACACACACACACACACACACACACACACACACACACACACACACACACACACACACACACACACACACACACACACACACACACACACACACACACACACACACACACACACACACACACACACACACACACACACACACACACACACACACACACACACACACACACACACACACACACACACACACACACACACACACACACACACACACACACACACACACACACACACACACACACACACACACACACACACACACACACACACACACACACACACACACACACACACACACACACACACACACACACACACACACACACACACACACACACACACACACACACACACACACACACACACACACACACACACACACACACACACACACACACACACACACACACACACACACACACACACACACACACACACACACACACACACACACACACACACACACACACACACACACACACACACACACACACACACACACACACACACACACACACACACACACACACACACACACACACACACACACACACACACACACACACACACACACACACACACACACACACACACACACACACACACACACACACACACACACACACACACACACACACACACACACACACACACACACACACACACACACACACACACACACACACACACACACACACACACACACACACACACACACACACACACACACACACACACACACACACACACACACACACACACACACACACACACACACACACACACACACACACACACACACACACACACACACACACACACACACACACACACACACACACACACACACACACACACACACACACACACACACACACACACACACACACACACACACACACACACACACACACACACACACACACACACACACACACACACACACACACACACACACACACACACACACACACACACACACACACACACACACACACACACACACACACACACACACACACACACACACACACACACACACACACACACACACACACACACACACACACACACACACACACACACACACACACACACACACACACACACACACACACACACACACACACACACACACACACACACACACACACACACACACACACACACACACACACACACACACACACACACACACACACACACACACACACACACACACACACACACACACACACACACACACACACACACACACACACACACACACACACACACACACACACACACACACACACACACACACACACACACACACACACACACACACACACACACACACACACACACACACACACACACACACACACACACACACACACACACACACACACACACACACACACACACACACACACACACACACACACACACACACACACACACACACACACACACACACACACACACACACACACACACACACACACACACACACACACACACACACACACACACACACACACACACACACACACACACACACACACACACACACACACACACACACACACACACACACACACACACACACACACACACACACACACACACACACACACACACACACACACACACACACACACACACACACACACACACACACACACACACACACACACACACACACACACACACACACACACACACACACACACACACACACACACACACACACACACACACACACACACACACACACACACACACACACACACACACACACACACACACACACACACACACACACACACACACACACACACACACACACACACACACACACACACACACACACACACACACACACACACACACACACACACACACACACACACACACACACACACACACACACACACACACACACACACACACACACACACACACACACACACACACACACACACACACACACACACACACACACACACACACACACACACACACACACACACACACACACACACACACACACACACACACACACACACACACACACACACACACACACACACACACACACACACACACACACACACACACACACACACACACACACACACACACACACACACACACACACACACACACACACACACACACACACACACACACACACACACACACACACACACACACACACACACACACACACACACACACACACACACACACACACACACACACACACACACACACACACACACACACACACACACACACACACACACACACACACACACACACACACACACACACACACACACACACACACACACACACACACACACACACACACACACACACACACACACACACACACACACACACACACACACACACACACACACACACACACACACACACACACACACACACACACACACACACACACACACACACACACACACACACACACACACACACACACACACACACACACACACACACACACACACACACACACACACACACACACACACACACACACACACACACACACACACACACACACACACACACACACACACACACACACACACACACACACACACACACACACACACACACACACACACACACACACACACACACACACACACACACACACACACACACACACACACACACACACACACACACACACACACACACACACACACACACACACACACACACACACACACACACACACACACACACACACACACACACACACACACACACACACACACACACACACACACACACACACACACACACACACACACACACACACACACACACACACACACACACACACACACACACACACACACACACACACACACACACACACACACACACACACACACACACACACACACACACACACACACACACACACACACACACACACACACACACACACACACACACACACACACACACACACACACACACACACACACACACACACACACACACACACACACACACACACACACACACACACACACACACACACACACACACACACACACACACACACACACACACACACACACACACACACACACACACACACACACACACACACACACACACACACACACACACACACACACACACACACACACACACACACACACACACACACACACACACACACACACACACACACACACACACACACACACACACACACACACACACACACACACACACACACACACACACACACACACACACACACACACACACACACACACACACACACACACACACACACACACACACACACACACACACACACACACACACACACACACACACACACACACACACACACACACACACACACACACACACACACACACACACACACACACACACACACACACACACACACACACACACACACACACACACACACACACACACACACACACACACACACACACACACACACACACACACACACACACACACACACACACACACACACACACACACACACACACACACACACACACACACACACACACACACACACACACACACACACACACACACACACACACACACACACACACACACACACACACACACACACACACACACACACACACACACACACACACACACACACACACACACACACACACACACACACACACACACACACACACACACACACACACACACACACACACACACACACACACACACACACACACACACACACACACACACACACACACACACACACACACACACACACACACACACACACACACACACACACACACACACACACACACACACACACACACACACACACACACACACACACACACACACACACACACACACACACACACACACACACACACACACACACACACACACACACACACACACACACACACACACACACACACACACACACACACACACACACACACACACACACACACACACACACACACACACACACACACACACACACACACACACACACACACACACACACACACACACACACACACACACACACACACACACACACACACACACACACACACACACACACACACACACACACACACACACACACACACACACACACACACACACACACACACACACACACACACACACACACACACACACACACACACACACACACACACACACACACACACACACACACACACACACACACACACACACACACACACACACACACACACACACACACACATGTGTTTACCAATAATGTGCATCTACATCACATATATGTAAGGCCTATTATTTTCACTTTCACTTCATGGACATTTTCAACACACCCCACATTTCTTATTGCCATAAAAATTGTGCACTATCAAAAATGCGCTATATTCAAGGCATAAAGTTACAAACATCTAGCAACTTCTTATGTACATTATATTTTAGAATTCTCGAACATGGTAGATTGAAACCACGCCTTTCGAAAATACTGGTTTACCTAAAAGAATGATGTGTCAGTCACGGTGATGGTTTATCATGTCCTCCCAGCTGACCAATGTGGTCATTGTCCATCTACCACGCCTATCTGAGAAAAGCTGCTCTGCCAACATCGAGCCTTCAAAATTGACCCATCTGATTGGTTTAGCGGAGTGCCCCAGATGGTCTTGGGATCGGGTATTAGCAAGCACGACTCGAAGTTCATTTAGTCTCCTCCAGAGCTAGTTGTGCGTGTGTTTTCAGTTTATTCTCTTCACCAAGTTAGTATCAATCTCTTGTTGGTCAAGATTTGTATCAAGCTGCACTTACAGGTTCCAGTGTGTCTTTATTTCATATTGTGTTCGGCATCAGTTTACTGCTGCAAATGATGGCTGAATCAACAGTAGATCACATGGAAGTTTTCGATAAGGGCGAAAGAGAATTCCTTGCCAAGTTCCAACTCCAACCTGAAATGATAATCGCCGTGGGCATGTGTGGAAAGATAGTTTTGGCGACTCCCTTGGAGAAAACAGACATACGACGTGTTGTGAAGATGTTTTCTCTTTTAGATGAGAAGAAAAGCGCCCGGAACAATCGGCTCTTCCACAATGAGGTCATGTTTATGAAGTCGTATGACCATCCAATGTTGATGAAGTGTATCGTCGCAGGTTACTGCTTTGATTATATGGCCATCTGCACGCAATACTACCAGCGTGGCACGCTACGCCGCTACCTTGGAGGTCTCAGCCATCAACTCGCCGAACTGTATGTCACACAAGTAGCCTGTGCTCTTCGGTATTTACACAAGAATCATGCTGCACACCTCGACGTTAAATTACAAAACATTTTTATGGATGATGACTGTAACGCTATACTAGGGGATTTCGGACTATCTGTCCAGTTGTCTTCAGAGAAGAAGACGTTAAACATAAGACACTGTGGCGGTACCCTGAATTATTTCGCTCCAGAGCGCAGTTCAGCTGCAGATGACATAGAGTTAGATCCGTATAAAGTAAGTAACTTTATTCATATATTTAGCTGTGTTGTCCTTGTATCTACCTCGCCTTCTCTAATATTTTATCTACTTCTTCAGACTGTTTAAACTTTATTTTACTACAAATTTTCGGCTCTTTATATAACTTGTCGTTATCGATTTGGGATGCAACGACCACCAACCAATCATTTTTTAGCAGCCATGTCCTCTTCGGTTTACGCGAGGTCTTTCCTTGTTTTTATATTTGCATCGGGGTCTCTTCTCTACTTTGCGTTCCCTTCCCTCGTTTTTCTGGAGGATCCACATCAGATCGATGTCATTTATTAATTGCTTTGGACTTTAGTAGCTCGTGATATGTCAGTCGCATCTTATCTTAATATATCTTGTACCAAGATGTCAGCGAAACCTGTTGTTCTAATTTTCTTGACATTTACGCTTTGCTTTCAGGCTTAGATAAATGATATTTAAATCGTACAACACGATAGGACAATACTGAAGCAGGCCATACTTTGTGTTGAAGACCCGTAACTATTTTCATTTCCTTATATTTATAAACGAAAAAGCCGATTTTCTTCCTTTTACAATTTTTCAATGAATGTTTTCCAACTCTCACACTTTCAGAACTTTATTTTCCAAAACATGGTATCGAACTTTAGAAAATAAAGAGAAATCAGCAGAAAACACACGGATAACATCAACAGAAATATTGCAGTTGGTGATGCACATATATTCTATAGATTAAATAAGGTTATGTTTCCTCTTTTAATCAAAATGTAGTTGTCAAGTTGTAATCATCATTAGTAACGCACATCACACTACTACAAGATGAAGGAGGAAAGCTATGCACATAAAGGCTGTATCCATCATTCCATCATCTTAAACTTAAGAAAAACTATCTACAAGCTTCAAGTGGGTACGTTGGGTCCATTTAGACGAGACATGTATTGAATACGACTTACTCAGTTGGAGAAACTGAAGACGCTACCTGATCACCTTCTACACTAGAAGTTCCAAGAGACAACTAAAAATCAGACTACTAAGGAAAAGCCTGAACCGTCTGGTCAGAGAAATCCACAGAAAACATGCAGACATCGTTGAAGCATAAATCGATAAGAATGAAGGTCTCATTCCAGAACCATGGATACGGAGCCAGGACGGGTCCAATGTAATCTTCGTGGTTCTAGATATAACGAAGAAAAGGGAGCAGTCAGCAACAGAACTAAATAAGTCCACGCTCTGCAAGAGTTCAAGAGACAGTACCCTAGCAGCTCATAGACACATGTGTATACAAACAGATCCGCAACTGTGAACAAACAAATGGGAATCAGTGGAATATACATTGCACATTCCAATGGCGACATAGAAAATTACTCCATATCAACAGGACGGCGTGGGCTTGGGGTTAAGTGATACGGCTCACAGCCAGAAAGTGCTGGGTTCGATCCCCAACACAGCATCGGCCGTTACCCCGGGGAAGCAACCGTTAGAAAATGCAGGAGGAAGCAGACCCTTACATAAAATGCATGCTGAAGTCGGATGCACTGGGCCGACAGGCGCAAAATAAAACCACAGTGTAGCGCACACCGCCGTGAGGATTAGATAAATAAGGCAAACGCTAACAAAATACAAACACAAAACAGGAGATACGTGTACTAATTTAAAAGCTGAAGCAACAGTTATTCATACAGCAACGAAGACTTTTTACAATTCAAAATTCTACTACGAGAAAAACGGTCATTTTGACCAGAGAATTCCACAGAAAACATGCAGACATAGTTGAAAACTAAACCAAAAAGTGCGAAGCACTCATTCCAGGACCATGAATACGGAGCCAGGACATGTCCAAAATAATCTTGATGATTCTTTGGATTATAACAAATAGAGCATTCAGCAACAAAACCAAATAAGCCCACGTTCTGTGAGAGTTTAAGAGACAGTACCCATTGTACACACATGGATCCGCCACTGTAAGCATAAGAAAATGGAAAACAGTAGACTCTACATCCAACACACCAACGGCGACACAGAATACTGTTATAATTCAAAATAAAACTACGAGAAGAACGTTCATTCTAACAGTTTCTATGAGTATTCTTAAAACCATCTCAAGCTCCAATTACAATATATTCTAACGCGAAATAAAATACAATCTCAGATTTCTGTTCCAAAAAACAAATATAGTTCTACAGTAAATTCCAGCCCACTGTTGAATCTTTGAAAACGAGAAAGCAGATGGGCTCTCAAAAGCCGGAATTGGCGGCACACAGCAAAAAAAACAAAACAAGCAAAGGCACTCATCAAACGATCCACGGATACTGAATGGAGAGACCAGCACAAAGTATACAAGGCAGAAAATCACAGCGATAATCAGGCAGAGATCGTCAGAACGTGACATTGCAGACATAAGCCCACCTCTACAGAATGGATCTCGGAGACACCGACACGTGCGATTGTGGAGTACCGAAGCAACCATCAGAACATATCCTACAGGACAGCCCTGCTTATACAGTCCAAAGACAGGAAGTCTGGCCCGGGGAAGCGGCCAAACTGGATAAAACTTTACGGAACCGGCGAAAACCTGAAACACACAATTCCCTTCGTAAACCTCACCGGGCTAGATGCATAGCATCACTTGATCGAAAAAGAAGAATACTATTTAGAGCAGTAGAAAAAACAGGGAACAGGAAAGTATTTTGGAGACATTGTTTATAAAAAATCTAGATTGGCACTGGCATTAAATTGCAATTCTTAATCTAAATTGATAAAATGAACACTAATGCGTTGCGATAAGGTCAAATAATGAACTTCAGTTATATTTCCTTTAAAACCATCTACAATGCAAAATGGTAGTTTATCGACATGGGAAATACTGTTGGCCATTTATAACAACAATGTACTTATATAAATGTAAAAAAAAGAATTTCTCATCTATCTACGGTCTCTGGTTTATCCAAGATAACTTATGGTGAAACAAAGTGACACATGCAGAGGTGATTCTCTCCCCGGTTAACTAAATCCACGGACCGTCCGATGGCTGTGAATACTACAATGTTTTGGTCATGTTCGAGCATAGAAGTTGGTTCTATCCCTAATGATCTATCGACCAATGGCACCTGAGATTCAAAGACAGGAATGTTCTGGAAATGGCTCCGACATCCTGGAAGACTGAAGTTACAGAACGATCCAAGTGGAGATTTACTCTGACAAGTCGCATGAAGGATAAAAAAGCTTTTGCAACACGAAAAGTTAAATCACAAGGCCACAAAGAAAACCACATAAATAGCGAGTTACCAATTTAAGGTACCTTAATCCTATAGTCAGTCATTACTTAACGTTTCTACTACACATATTCATGTTTATAACATATCAATCTCTCAGTGCCATCCTTACACTGATTTTACCAATATTCTTCTACTTTAGCTGGATTCCTACTGTCTCGGTGTAGTGCTGTGGGCCTTGGTTTTCGAAAAAAGACCCAACGAAGGCAACGTTGATCTTTACAAAGATGCTAAGGAACACACGGAACTGTCTCCAATTGTCAGGTATGTTTCATTCTGCATTATTATTCGCTACTTCTTCTACGTTTTCGTCGTTCGTTCTCAAACTCCGACCATCAATCCATGTAAAGGACTTTGCAAGTAGCATGATGCACTCGGTCCGATATAACTGATTTCAGCATGGTACTTTTGTTTTACTGTGTTAGCCTTCCATTATCCATCTCTTCTCCTTAGCTTGTCTGACCTGATGCAATCTGTTCTCCAGGATCATCACGAAGAGGTGGAGTAAGGTTTTGGCAGTTCTGGTTCGCTGGCCCTGACGCTAGCAGTCAGCTTTGGATTGCTGGCCCTGATGCTAGCAGTCAGCTTTGGATCGCTGGCCCTGACGCTAGCAGTCAGCTTTGGATCGCTGGCCCTGACGCTAGCAGTCAATTTTGGTTCGTAGATCGCTACAGTTCATACACTGCTCAGCATCTCGATCCGATTCAGTACAGCAACAAATTTTAAAACTTCAGTAATTGACTGTTCTGTGCATTGCTTCTGCCAAATACGCCTTGCTTTTTTGACTTTGTGAAGCCATTTGATGCTTTGCTCTGACTGACAAAGACGTTTGGAATGTTGAAATGTCTTTAACAGCTGGTATGACCTCATATTTCATTCAAATTGTCAGAAAAAGAGTTTGAAGAAGAAGTTGCTGGTTTTTAATTCCCGCATGTAATATCCATAAACAAATCGGACACATAACATGGAAGCTTACTTCTGGTCTCACAATCTATGGTTGAAGCTGACCTTAATCTGTTCAGATTTTCCTGACTGGTGGTCACATGGAATAGTTTGAAGTAGCTATTGTTCTTCGTCAGTTTATTTGCATCATGCCAGTTGAAGGAATTCCATAGACAAATTATGTGAAAAATATGTAACTAAACATTTAGATTTCCATACGCAAAAATTAGGTGCTGCCACCCCAGACAACGATTTTGGCTGTCCGGCTAAATTACTCGAGCAAACAGAGGAGAGTTACTCTGAACGGTTCACATGGATGCTGGCAAAAGAAACGGATGATCGATATATTTGGTAACGTCCAACGTGCCTGAAGGTATAAGCTGCACTGGTCTTGTATCGGGCTTAAGAGTACGAGGAATCAAAAGTAAGACACTGACTGTTACATAAAGCAACGTCAAATTGCTGCACGTACACTGTCAATAAATAATTTCAGCCAAAGGAGGAAGAAACTCAAAGAACTCATAGCAAGGTTCTGAAGTCAGTGGAATAAATAAGCGAACTGCTCATAACGATAATGATGCCAAGACAATTACTGGTAATAGCTACGACGACCGACACACATTTGTATTGCAGTGGAAGTCTGATCACAAATAACAGCATTAGAGGAAGAAGAGCTCGAGGTGTTCTACAACAATTTTGTAAGAGACCAACACAAAACTAGAAAGGAATAGATATTTCAACGTAAAAATTGGAAGATAAAGAAAATGAAGAAGAAAAAGTGCAGAGAGCCTTTGGATTCTAACAGAGAAATGAAAAGATAATGTAGTAAATTCAAATGAAAGCACGTAGAACAACCCTGTATGAAACAGACTATGTAGAAGAGATCAAAGTCTCCTATTTCAGAGCTCCGAACAGAACACACCAGAGTCAATAGCCATTTAAACCGCATCATCAGCATCTGCCGTGTATAGACATTGCTCTCACCCATATCAAATAGATACCTACTTATTGAGTACAACACGCTTGTGGGCACAAGGAAAATAAGCTTACAAGTATCACCGACAATTGCTAATTAACTGTAGGAAGCAGTGGAACAATTAAAGAAGACCTGTATTCACAACGTATATACGAATGTCCTCTGGCTGTTAAGAGAAGGCTAGCTCAGCACCTGTGGGATAACGACAACAACACAACAACCCTGTCACATCGCTTTTAAGACAACACCGTGAATGACTCAATACACGAACTTCACAGGATGACAAAAACAGAAGGGTGATCAGGAAAACAAAACCTCGTTGATCAGATCATCAACAGCTACTCGCTGACACCAAGATGAGACAAACAACTGGAAAAAAAACAAGACCAATACTACTATTACGACAGCTTCAAGCCACAAGATTTACAGCAGATAAGTGAGAGAAAAAAAATTCCAGATTCATATGGCATCGCAGGAAGACATGTGCCCCGCTGAACTTGCCATACTGGCAATGTAAATGTTTATCTCATTGGCAAATTATAGAGCACCTAGGATAGAACAGAAAAATCACAATTATTTCACACAACAAAAACGATTCAGACATAATTTCAGCTAAGGTCAATTTCAAATTCAAATTTCCAGGAAAATATATTGTCTTGTAATTGGAGTTCCGGGAATAATAATAATAATAATAATAATGTTCGCCTAGGCCGTTGCGTCGGTCGGTCACACCGATGACCCACAGCTGTTGTTTGGTTCCCGAGTGGAGTAGGAGGTTGATATTTGCTTGAGCCATACTAAGCGGAGACGAACACTTCTGCTCCTCTAGCCGGTCGGGGGAAGACTTTCGGCGCTGAGAACGACTTGTGTAGTATCTTGTGGGCAGGGTTTTCCTGGTCCAGCTGTTCAACTTGACCGAACAAAGAAACTCGGCGTCGGTCAATTGTTTCTGAGATTGGTTGGATGCCTGTATTAGCAGAGGCTTCAACGATGTAGTCATGTCTCCGCATGTCGAGTCCGCTGGTTACGCTCGTGGAAGGCTTCAAGTCTCGACTTGTCATGTTTAAGCAATATCCAGGTTTTAAAGCCGTAAAGCAGGACTGGGACCACGCAAGACTGTTAAATGCGGATTTGTGTCCCAAGGGAGATCTTGCCATAACAAGTCGAGAGCCGTGCATAGCAGACGCAGCTAATCTGAACTGCCTTAACAAATCGGGACCGCTGTGACCATCGGATGATATCATGCTACCGAGATAGGTGAATTCCTTGGTGCCCTGCGCAGTGTGACTTTGAGTTTCAATATTCTAAAACAATATGGGACAGAACATTACATAACGGAATATAGAAATAGTTCACTAGAAATGATAAGAGAATTGGACGGAAAAGCAACAACACAAATTGGACATGCGTAATAAGAAAGAAGAGTTACAAAGGCAGGAAATGAATAAGATGCGTTCAGAGAAATTTGAAAACTGACAAATGCGTTTAAAACGTAATTCCACATAATTAACAAAGAATTAAAGAAAACGCTGCACTGACACAGAGCAAGGATATTTTTGAGAAGCGGAATGAGTTCTAGAAATAAACTTATAAAGACACAGAAAGAAGAGTCAACTTGAGAATAAAAACGCACGAATCGGAAAAATAACCAGTTGGCAGACCCAATGGATGAAGTCTGCTCTATAATCATAAAGCTAGAATGAAGCAAATTCACCAGAATGCTATGATATAACGAACCACTATATGAAAGACTTTATGATTGGGCAACAGCAAAGAAGTGTACAGTTAAGACTGATGTACCGTGTGCTCCATGAGCACAAGTATAACATAAATCTTCAATGAGTAAATGATGTTCGCAAGACCTCAATTATAAACGAGGTTATGAAAAGGCTTCAGGTCGTAGTCGTCACCCTTCAAGAAACGCGTCTGCTTCTAATGTGCAACACAAACACTCTTTTCTAAACGAACCAAAGTATCATGAACAGACATAACTGACGACCTGCTAACTGGCCTGCAAACAAGGGAAGCCAAGATGCAATCTCCAAACGTGTATAGCGAAACGAGTGGTAAGAACTGACAAAGACCTACTTCTCTAGTGTGAAATTAGTTGTCTTTCGAGACTGAAAGGATGCCAATAAATCAATTATGAAAGAAAAAACGGAAGCCAAGTGGCAGCATTTACTGTACTAAGTAAGAAGAGCTGGAACATCGGTATATGGCACAAAGAAGGAAACATATGTTTATAGTCCACTTCCTAAAAAAATGTGAACTGAAGCGATGTACTACCTACCGATCCATTATTTTGATGTCATCCGAGCAGACTATTTCTACAGATCAGATTGAAGCGGATAGAGAGAAAACTAAACGACGAAGCAAATGGGTCACAGACAGGTTTCCGATATAGAAGAGATGAGGATTTATATCCATAACATAAGAAATATCATTGAGATATGTAAAGAAAAAATTGTAGTCTTAAACACTTGCTTTTCAAATTCATAGACCAGTCAAACATCCGATTTGTCCATCGAGGACCTGTACATGAACATATGCCCCAACACAGCTGATTCGCCTAACTGAAACACTATCTGGAACAAGAAGCAACGGTCAGAAAAGATAGTGAAATGTCAGACTATTTCGTTGTGCAAAAGTGAATGAGACAATGATGCATACTTTCCCCTTATACCAACTGCCCGTCGATCGACATTTTGAACACAGCAGATATGATGTTAGCGACCTTCTACAAAGGACATGATACATGATTACATTTTCATTTAGTGCAAAAGGTTTTAAACATTACCTTTCTGGGAATCACTCAGTACAATTTATTAAACAATGTGTACACACACCAACTCTACAGACCCAGATTTAGGAAACAATAATTTGCATTATCAATCTATCGTGTCAAACAATATGAGCGACCATTAGCTCAGGTCCAGGGGGTAGTGATCTTGGTTTACAATCCCAACGTATCAGGTTCAAATCACGTTGTGCTGAGTTTGGCAGATCGGGCATGTCATGGCGTTTCTATGGTATGGCCGCTTCTTCCAGTCGAACCAGCTGTATGTGGGTACCTAACAAAGTCAACAACAAAATTTGAAGCCGCCTCGTAGTTCGTGCTGTCCTCTCTACTTTCAGCAATAGAAAAGACGAGCACATATGGAGGAGCTCAGGTGGAATGAACTCGGTTCTATGAACCATTTGCCATTTTATTTCCAATTCCAACCTCAAAAACCAATTCATTACTTGATTAATGATCGTCTATAACACGAGATGTACCATAACATTCACATTATTGGCTTGTTCGTCCGGATTCTTATTCCCAGTACAGAGCTAGAAAGGATAAGAAAACGTAAACACTAATTCTGTGTATCAAGAACGTTACGAGAAGCGACTGCAGGTAGTTGTTAATGAATCTGGCAAACCTCTCAATTGAAATAAACAGCAACATGAATCAATATCGCAAGTCTACATGAATTGCTTTGTGACATGATTAATGGATAGTCACTTCCATCGGCCGTATTGACACCGTGTTCATTAACTGTAAACAAAAACGAACAAAAAAAGGACATTAGAATCCCATGCTCCGTCCAAGAAAGTTCATCCTTTTTCTTTTGTTTTGTCCTACTGCCCTTACAATTCTGGTTGCAGAGAGGCGTGAGTGGTAGATTTCTTGTTATCGCCAAGCAGAGTCTTGTGCCGTCGTTAGGTGTAACTTCCTGAGAGTGCCAGAGGCACACTCGATCTACCGACGTCGAGGTCTTCCCTTTGTTCGTGGACCGGAAACGTGCATAAGATTCTACAGGCTGGTCATGATGCATGCTGACTAAATGACCTAACCACTTGATTTGTTGTGTTTCAACATACGAGTAGTTACTGACTGGGTTTGTCTCCACTATCTACCTTAGTGTGGTGTTCGGATTTGGTCACGGATTGTCTTTCCCGCTGCACTTTTCAAGATTGACATTGGTAACACAATGTAGGAAAAAATAGGGCATTTATCAGGCTCCTCGTAGTTGAGAGAAGTAATAAAGGGTTTTTCAAAATTGGTGCATTTTTATAGTGGACACTATTTGCAGACGATATATAATAATATCTGAAAGTTCATTACTCACATTAATGTACATGATCAAATTTACTATCACTCTTGACACAGTAATCAATTGTTTTTTGTAATTCTGTTCTATTTATTTATTTAAAACCAGGTACTGGATGATGAGCCTGCTGAAAAAAGACCCATCCGAAAGGCTGACAGTTACGGATGTCCTGAAAAATGTGGGAAAACAAAGTGATTACCGCCACGTCATAAATAATTTCTAACAATGTCTACTTTTAGTAATGATATACTTTTACAAGAAATTGTTTGATGTATTATTAGCTCTAATACCTTTTAGATATAAATCGTCTTTATCCAGCGATGTTTCTATATTTGTTGGTATTTTTAAAAATTAGACTACTGACCTGACTTTGTGGTTGTTTCTTTATGAAATTAACTCAAAAACATAACCGGATCAAAGGAACCATGTAACGAAGAGAGGAAATGGGAGTCTGAAAAGAAACAAACAGAAGAAAAATAAATAAAAGTTGTTTTAATTACCAGTATTCAAGAAGACAGACCAAAATAGTTATCAATACATTGTCACAGTTGCAGCAAGTTCCAGTGTTTTTGCTTTATTTTGCAACCAAATACGGTCTTATGTTCCAGTATTATGTTACAACCAATATCGGTCGCATGTTGCAACCAATTTAAGTCTTATGGTTGAACCAATTTCAGTCATATGTCGCGTTATGTTCCAACTAATTCCAGTCGTATGTTGCCTTTTTTTTTGCAACCAATTTCAGTCTTCTATTGCAAATAATTTTAATCTAATATTGCAACCAATTCCAGTCTTCTGCCAAATTATGTTGCAACTTATTCAAATGTAATGTCCCAATCAATTTCAGTCTTTTGTTGCTTTATGTTGCAATGAATTTCAGTCCTATGTTTAAAGTAATTCCAATCTTTTGTTGCTTCAAGTTGCAACCAATTATAACTTTATGTTCTTTTATACATAAATCTGTACAGGCTTATATTGCTTTATGTTACATCCAATTCCAGTTTTATGTTACATCCAATTTCAGTTTTATTTTGTAAACAATTCCAGTTTTATGTTGCAAACAATTTCAGTCTTATTTTTCAAACAATTTCAGTTCGCTGTTGCAACAAAGTCCAACCTTATTTTGCAAACAACTCAAGTTTTATGTTGCTTTATGTTGCAAATAACTTAAGTTCAATGTTACATCCCATTCCAGCATTATTTTACAGCAGACTCCAGTCCTTTGTTGAAGTAGAATGTATAATTTAAACAAATTCAACTGTTATAAATATATTTATTTATTTTGTATTTTTAGTCAATTTATTTACATAAAATAATTGAAGAGAATAATATTTAACTAGAAACATTGACAAATACGTTTAGCGAGGTTCTGATAGATAATGATAGCTCTGTACTGGAACAGCAAATTGTACAAAATAGGACTACGAATAACAGGGGACATACTAGCATTATGTAATAGAAAAAGCCTCAAATGGCAGAAGATTAAAGAATAGGCGGCAATTGGATACATAAATATAAATTAAAGAAAAATGAATCACAAATGGAAAGTTACGAAAAATAGTTTTATTTCTGAGCATTTCAAAAACATCGACGAATGTAATAAATAAATCTGACACAAACTTCACTGCACTCCGGGAATACTAAAAAGTTCACTGTCTCTCTCTCTCTCTCTCTCACTCTCTCTCTCTCTCTCTCTCTCTCTCTCTCTCTCTCTCTCTCTCTCTTCCCTATAGCCCATTCAGCGGACACAATAGCTATATGACAATTGATGATCACAAACTTTCTTTTGCTGATGACGTAGATGCACGTGCTGAAAATGAGAAAAACAAACGTTGGCACTAACAACTAACTTAACTTAACGTCTTTATACTGGTTTCGAAGACTATGCAGGTCTGTATACAACCAGTTTCATTTGCATTACCTTGCTCTAAAAGCTACGCGCATCCAATTTATTCTTAAATGCATTAATTGTCTCTGCCTCCACTACTTAATGTGGCAATGCATTCTAAGCATTCACCACTCTCAGACTAAAAAAAGTTCCTAAAATCTAATATGGACCTTTCTTTAGTTCATTTGTAGATATGCCCTCTTGTTCTTGTAGGTAGTTGTATTTTGGAAAACTTGTTATAATCTAATTTATCTGTTCCTCTGATCATCTTATAAGCATGTTAATACTTAATAGTCACCACGAATTCTTCTCTCTTCAACACACTTAAGGCCGGTTTTTCTGAGTCTTTCCTCATAACTGTAATTCTAGAATCCCACTATCAGCTTTGCCGCTCTTTTTCGTATCCTTTCCATCATGTTTATATACACTCTATGATAAGGACTCCACACCTGTACACAATACGCCAATCTAGGTCTTACTAATACTTTATACAGTTTGACTATCACTTCCTTGCTCCTCTGATTAATATTTCTTTTTATCATACCTACCATTGCATTTGCCTTTTTCACTGCTGCATGGACTTGCTCATTCACCTTGCCTGTATGATCTATTATAACCCATAGGTCCCTTTCTTTTCTATCTTTCTAATATTGTTCTGGGCTTGATACTACATGAAGAAAACTTGGTATGGAGAGGAACACGACAAAGAGACGTCGAATTACAGTAGAGAGAATGAAAAAGAGAATTCTGTAAATGGCAACATAAATTGGAAAAAGGAAAACTATTTTAATATCTCGTGTTTCGTGTAGTTATGTTGCTTGATGCTCTGATTTATATGATTAATAAATACTCTCATAGTTTTGTCTACTTGTTTCAATAAATCTAGAACACAATATTGTAGCATTCCATTGTAATTATTATGTACTTATTTATAAATAAACAAATATGCATATTATTTCCTTTGTTAATTTTGTGTTTTTGTACTTGTGCTCTTAATTGTATAATTGACTAAAAATTGGTGAGGGGGAAGAGTAACGTCTCGTCTTGCAAAATATACTGATCAGACATGTTAGTCAGGGTCAGGCAGAACACACTGACCAAGACCCTCGCCATGGCTTCCTAGTAGCCCTTTCTGGAAACGGGTTGTTTTCGTTGCAGCCTGGCTAACAAGGTGAGAGATCGACGTGATCACCGAAGTAGTGAATGACACCCAAATGAAGCCATACATAGCACAACCACTAGTAGGACCCCGTGCACCTTCATCAGCACGATCGAGATGTAAAGAAAGCTACTGCAAACCGCCACTTAACGTCCATTTCAGAGCGCACAAAAGAGTAACCTACTCATTGTGGGCATTCTTAAACAACTACAAACCTCCAGGAACAATTTTACGATCTGTTTTACAGTTACACATTCTCAGCTTTGTTCTCGTTACGTCTACAAGTCTTCACTACCATTTATGTGTATCAACTGGCACCTTAAAGTACGTACAATTACATGACTCCCATTACTAGAATGGGAAGCTGTTTGCCAATTGTAATGTTAGAACAACTAGTTTCTTCTTGTATTTTATCATTGGTCTGACTTTACTGCGGCGCATTAAAGTCTTGTTAGTGGTTTGATACTTCCTATTGGATGGAAAGTCCGCTCCAATACTCTTACCATGACATACCTCACTTGTAACCATGTTATATTCTAAGCTCCACATTCAGGGTCTGGTAATATATGGAAGACCATCTTCTTTTAACAGCACTCAACCGCCTTTAAATGATATCAAATGAAAACGATTACACCTACAAGTGTTAAAAAATATTAACACAGCTAATTGAAATAAACAATTTTAATTTAAAGTAAACGATCGCTTTGGAAATGTAAATACTTTGACGCAAATAACAGAACAGCCAAGGGAGAAACAGCTTTCCAGTAAATGAAAGGCATTCGCTGCAACAGATATGTGATAGTTAAACAAATAATATGGGTTTTAATGTATTAAATCACAGCCTATTGTATAAATCGATAATATGAACAGTCAAAACTATGGACCGCTGGAAGCCAGTAACGTGTATGTGTGGTCGTTTCATTGGTAAATGTTGACAATAACATAGACAGTAAATTCAACTTATTACACGGATCGAAACAAATTAATCTTTTTGTTCCGGATATTTTGAGAAGTGGACATTTGCAACACATTTCAGCATATTTCTTATCACTCTTAAAAACATTAACGGTTTCAGGTTTTGTTTTCCTTTGGTGGAATCAACGTTCCTGCTCCGATGATTGATATCGTGAACGGGAATAGAGAAGACAGCAGATACAAAATGCAGACGTTTTAGAAATAAAATAAAATAATCGGATTCTGACATACTTTTATCAGCTTTAGGTTCAACAATGGAACGTGTCGAAATACTTGTTCAAGGGTTTTCCAAGAAGTGCATGGAGACGTTCCAGGACTTCACATTTTCCTTTACCTTCGCCTTTCGTCTCTTTCCTCCTTTAGCATAACTGTCCTTCTTTTCTGTAAATAAATGGTTCATAATCTTCTTACAGAATGAACTTTAATACGATGATTCATGAATTAAACTGTACTAAACCAAGAAAAACTAAAGCTATTCTAATGAGCAAATTAGACGAGAAATAACACTACAAATACGAGTAAATGATCAAATGCAAGGACAGGACAAGAGCATATGTCCTCTTAGAAATATAGTGGTGGACGATGGAAAGGTATCTGTTGGTTTGAAGTGTCGGTAGCCTGGAATTATGTCCTCGGTGGTACCTCGTTGTGATTATGTCGAGCACACACATGACTTGGGTCAGAGATGTTGGATATTCAGTGTTTCTCAGGGTGAGCACATTCCAGGTGGTCGCTCTATCTGTTTTCACTGGCTTGTAATCAACGGCGATCGGGGTTGTCATTCGAGATCGCTATCGGTACCTGGGAAAGACCTGGATGCTACGCTGACTCAGAAAGGTCAGCAGATAGTTCGAAATGCAACTGAAGTTTAACGCGCGCGCTACCTAGCAGGTGCAGCCATATTGCTAACCATCTCTTTTCATCTTCCTTTACGCCTGTGGTAATCACGTAACAATGCCTCCTTACCCTACTCCCCGCAACCCCCGCCCCCACCCACCTCTACCCATGTCCGACAGACTTCTATTATTTAAAATACGTCACAGGCAAGGATATACCTTCATCTTGGTTGCATATTCCCCTACAGATGTCTCCCAAACCGAACAGATGGACATTTGTTATTCCAATCCCAACGCCACCACCTAAAAAGATTCCAAGATGACTTCCTCTGTGCATCTTTTGGCATCAGGAGCACGTGACCTAGACTGAGACAAAAAGCATCCCACTGGTTCACGTGGATTTCAAATGATCACAGGACCCTAAAGCAGCTGGATCGCATCGTCATAAGAACCCGGGTCTTATCATATCTTACAGGATGCATTGTGAGCCCGATGTACCTGCCAGCAATGATCCCCTTCTCCTTGTCGTTAGCGTGCCTATCTTTCCAATGTACCACAAAAAGAATATATCAGTTTCCAGATACGACATGGAATATCCATAAACCAACACTTATCTGGCAGACCAATACGACGCATTCATTCAGAACAATTTGTTCTTCTTAGACACCATTCCGGTTGACCCTAAATCTACCTGACCCATGGTCACGAATTTGCTAAAAGCAGCCTTTGGTCATAGGAAGATTATCCGGAAACCCTGGCTGGCAGTGCCTGTCCTGGCAATCGTAGAAGAAACAAATCGGCGAAATCCAGGGACGACCCCTCCCGCCCTTCCTTCGCAGAAATGGCCTCACCTACAAAGTGCAGGACTGCAGCGAAGAAGGACATTGACCACCACTACACCACCATAGTCCACAACACCGAGAAAGACCTATAACGAAAAGACAAAGCGACATACGACGCTAAAAGCTCTTAGCTCCGATCTCAACGTCCCAGTGGCGTCCATCCACCCCTCCCTTATTTCCTCCTCCACCTTTTCCCCCAAACCACCCATCTGACGGGATCGTGCAGACGAGGTCTCTGCCATCACCCGGTGTTCGACAGGGCTGCGTCCTCGCCTCTAGGCGTTTCTGCTGCTCCATGTAATAGATCCTCGCACCATCTTCTGTACAGAACCCAGATAACTTTGTCGACGACTCCCTGGTTACCGATCTTGCCTGCAACTATGACTACATACCAGGCTACGATTCTCCGTATATACGACTGCCTACCTTGTTTTAGCACACTT
Organism: Ariolimax columbianus; assembly: GCA_036924085.1. Taxonomy (NCBI): domain Eukaryota; kingdom Metazoa; phylum Mollusca; class Gastropoda; order Stylommatophora; family Arionidae; genus Ariolimax; species Ariolimax columbianus. Next base: position 50,401,287 of record JAVGWX010000007.1, on the reverse strand, counting down.
TTTCATCGAAAGTGAGAAAGGAAAATCTCAGCATTGGGTCCCAGTGTTGAGCATCACTGTGAACGACAAGTCTGTTGTAGTCAACTAGGACCGTCTACCTGGGCAACAGGCAGTTCTCCGACGCACGCGGCAATCAGGATATCTCACGTTGATTGGCCTTTGTGAATTCATCCATTCACTCCCTCCGTAGAGTTTGGTTCCAACGGAGGCTTTGACATGAGGTCAGACTCCGTATACACTCCTCCCGTGTCGTCCCCATCAACTTGTACGGCTTCAAGATTGATCACTACTGCAGCAACACCGGCTTTATCTTGAGGCCTTCTACCTGCACAACTGCAGTTGAATCCTCCTAATTCATCTGTGTGACCTGATTTCCTACAATTAGGTAGTTTGGAATACTCAACTATCAGATTTTGCATCGACGATATAATCATGTATAGCTAACCCTCATAATTATCGATATATATGTGTGTGTGTGTGTGTGTGTATATACACTTCCATCACCTATCACCCAGGAGTGCATAGACCATCAACCAACCCTCGCCAAGCAGCTCTGTCCTGTTCTCTCACCCAGGAGTGCATAGACCATCAACCAACCCTCGCCAAGCAGCTCTGTCCTGTGTAACCTTTTGCACTTCCTTTCAGCTTTTTCCTGTTTTCTTTACTTCCGCCTACAGATCTCGTCTCCATGCGTTCCGTGGTCTGCCTATGCCTCTTCTTCCTTGTTGGTTACATGACATGAATTGCTTGGTGATACTGGCCTGGGGCTTTCTTAATGTATGACACATCTATCTCTATTTTCTTCCAAAGATGTCCCGTTCTAATTTACCTTGTTCCGTTCTGTCACACAGTCTGTCGTTTGTAACTTTGTCAAACCATTTTATACCAAGAATCTTTTTCTCAGGCCTCTGTTGACAAAACCCTGCAGTCTCCTGTCATTGCCTTTGGCCATCTTCTAGGTTTCCGATCGATACAGCAGAACTGGCTTCACATTTGGATTGAAAATCTTTAGTTTTGACTTTCTTCTTATTTCCTCGGAGTTCCATGTGGATTTCAACATTTCGAATGCAACTTTTGTATTTTGTATCCTTGTTTTTATACCTTCGTCTGCCTCTCATTCTTTGTTGATGTTACTTCCTAGGTATGTAAATACCTCTATCTTTTCCAACGGCGTTCCGCTCAGCCTGATTGGTTTTGTGTTTGCTACATTGACCCAAATTATTTGTGTCTTTTCCTCATGGATCTTCGAACCGACTATTTTAGAGGTATAATCCAGTCTATCTAGTTTCCTTTACATTTTCCTTTGACTATGGGACAGAAGAGCTATATCATTCGCAAAATCCAACTCCTCCAGCTGTTTATTCAAAGTCCACTGGATTCCACTTCTCTCATTTGTTGTTACTGTCATAATCCAGTCCACTGACAGGATGAACAGGAAAGGCGACAGTAGACAACCCTGCCTTACTCCTGATATAATTTTGAATGGCTCTGTGAGTTGTTCTTCGTGTATAACTCTACATCGCATACTATAATACGTCTGTCTAATTATGTTTGTGAGCTTTTGAGGAATTCCATAGTGTCTCAGTAGTTTCCAGAGTATATCTTTGTCCAAACTGTCGAAAGCCTTTTCATAATCAACGAAATTGATGTACAAACTTGAATTCCATTCCAATGATTGCTCCAGAATTATCCGTAATGTGGCTATCTAGTCAATGCATGATCTATTCTGTCTGAAGCCTGCCTGCTCATCTCTTATCTTGTTAACCACTGCCTTTTTCAAACGTTCTAGTATTACTCTATTTAACACCTTTCCCGGCACTGATATTAACATTATTCCTCAATGGTTTTAGCATTCCTGTAATCTCCCTTCTTAGGCAATTTCACCAGGTAGCCCTCTCTCCAACCTTTTGATAAGCTTTCTTGCTCCCAGATGGCGCCTATCAAGTTGTGGAGCCTGTTAGTAGATGTTTCAACATCTGCTTTTATGGATTCCGGGAATATCCCATCAGGCCCTGCTGTTTTTCCGTTCCATAGAAACGAAATTGCCATCTAATCTCTTCTTTACTTGGATTATTACAGTTGATCGGCAGCTACCCCTCTGCTGGTGGGACGTCACACACACACACACACACACACACACACACAACACACACACACTCACAAACACACACACACACGCACGCACTAACGCAAGCAGGCACGGACGCATCCTCGTAAGAACACACGCACGCACTCACTAACAGACACGCACGCACTCACTCACACACACACGCTCGCACGCACGCGCATACCCACACACGTACGCACGCATATACACACTCGTACGCACACACACACACACACATACACACACACGCACGCAAGCACATACACACTCACTCACACTAACAAACACACACAAACACACTAACAGACGCACACACGCACGAAAGCACGCACGAACCCACCGAGACACCCACACACACATACACAAGCACGTATTCATACGAACACACACACTAACACACACACACTAACACACACACACAGAAGCACGCACACACGAAAGCAAGCACGCACGAACGCACGCGCGCACCAAATCACACACACACACACACACACACCTTAACACACACACACAGAAGCACGCACACACGCACCTACTCACACACACACACACACACACACACACGCATACACTCACACTCATGCACGCACACACGCACGCACGTACACACACACTCACACACACATACACACACAAACACACACAAATGCACGCGAGGATGTAAGCACACGAACACACACGCACTAACCCATCCACTCACTCACCCACGCACATACATACACGTACACACATCGATACACACACACACTAACACGCACACACGCACACACACACACACGCGCACGCACGTACGGCCACACACACACATACGCACGCACGCACACACAGACAGAGAAACACACACACGCACGCACGAGCGCAAGCCCGCACGCACCAACACAAGCACGCACCAATGCAAGCAAACACGAACGCACGCACGAGCGATCTCACACTCATACTCACACAAACACACACACACTAACACACACACACGCACGCACTAACGCAAGCACGTACGAACGCAAGCACGTAAGAACGCACGCGCGCACTAACAGACGCACACACTTACACTCATACACGCACAAACGCACGCACGCACACACACATGTACGGACACATACACACGTACGCACATACACACACTAACACACACACGCAGGCACACTAACACACATGCACGCACACACAAACAACACACGCACGCATGCATGAACGCAAGAACGAACGCACACGCACATACGCACGCACGCACGCACACAAAAACACAAACGCTCGCACTCACACACACACACACACTAACACACACACACATGCACGCACACACTAACACACGCACGCACAAACGAAAGCACGCACGCAAGCACGAACGCACGCACGAGCGATCTCACACACAACACACACAACACAACACACGCACGCACGGACGCAAGAACGCAAGCAAGCAAGCACGCACGCACTCATGCACGTACTCAAGCACGTATGCACGCACACTAACACACACACGTATGCACATACATACACGTACGCACACACACTAACACACACACGCATGCACATTCACACACGTACGCACACACACACACACACGAACGCACGCACACACATATACATATTCACGCACGCACGAATGCGATCGCGAACGCAGGCACCCACGCACGCACTCCCACAGCACACGCACACACGCACATACGCACTCACTCACACACGCACTCACTCTCACACACGCGCACGCACGCACACTAACACACATACACGTACGCACACACGCACTCACTCAAACACACACACATACACAGGAACGCACAAACAGACACACGCTCGCACGCAGGAACACTTACACACATACACACGCACGCACTCACTCACACCCACACACGCACACACACACGCACACTAACATACAGCCACTAACAAAACACACACGCACGCACACACGCACTCACTCACACACACACGAACGCACGCTCCACACACACGCAGGCACGCACGCACACACTCACGCACGCACGAACACACACACACGCACACACTAACACACACACACAGACGCACCCACGAACGCAAGCACGCACGAATGCAAGTACGTAAGAACGTACGCACTTTTGCGCTCACACACACACACACGCACGCACACACGCACACACACACACACGCACGAACGCAAGCACGCACACACAAACACAAGCACGCACGAACGCAAGCACGCAAGAACGCAGTATGCAAAATGCTGCCCCAGTAAGTCAAGCACACAAATTTGTTTCCGTATCAGATGCATTTATTTATTCTGAGTGGAGAAGACAATTGGAAACATTTTTTTATTCATTGCGTGTTGTAAGAGACGATTAAGGGTTGTATATGGAAGTGAACAATTATAGAATGTAAAAAAAATCATTGCTAACCTACTGCAAATTACTAGAAAAAGTATTTCCCAAAAGCCGGTTATGGTAAGCCAAATACAGTGTTAGACCTGCGCTTCAACAAATGGAGAGGTAGGTTTAGATTTGATTGATTGAACTCCATTCACGCATTGAAAGGCTTGACTAAAGAGAGTTGAACATAAGGCTAGCAAAAGCAAATTGTTACTAAAAACCCCAACTGCAAAAGCATGCAACGTTCTTTGCCGCAGATTTGTTGATGGAGGTCGACTGTGCTGGTACCTCTGTGCTCCGGCTGTCAGGAAAAAAGACACGAAAAAAGATGGCCAGCTAGGACGGTTGCCTTGTGTTTCAAGTCAAGTAATTCCCATTCCCAACCAGTGCGTTTCTCGTTGATCGCCCACGATCTGATGAGTACTGGGCAGCGTGGGAACAGATGGAGTAGATGCGACATGTCTCAGTCAGGTGTTCTGTGGGTGACCTCGTGGACGACTCCATTAGTGGCGAGGTCTTGTGTTTCGTACGGTTATTATTTGTAAGATGTTGTGTTTACTGTAGTCTTAGTCTTAGTCGACCTGAACTTTTACTGGAGCAGATGCTCCCGTGCATATCCCAACTGTGGTGTGAGCTGGATGTAGTCGGGAGGGGGATCTCTTGCTTAGAGGACTAGGCTCGAGCAGCTTGTTACTCTGCTGCATTGAGACACATGTCGCGGTGGGTGGTTAGCCGAGGTGCGAGTCAATTTTAATAGGCCCAAATACTAAAGCAGAGTTGACCCGTAGCCTATTAGGCGCCATCTGTGCTGCTCTTAGCAATCCAACTAATCATGGCCGGCGTTATGTCATGTCCCATAGCCAGTCGTTTCTTACAACATGCTCTCTTGTCCTTGTCATAGTCAAAGATCCCAGACGACTCGGGAAGTTTAATGTAGAACATTGATCATACAGTGATATTCACCCTCCTCTGCTTAGTGTCTCACTCTTATATTCACCTTTTATGCTTCGTGTCTCACTCTTAAATTCATCCTCACATCTCCATCGTGTCTCACTCTGATATTCTACCTCATCTCTCCATCGTGTCTCACTCTGATATTCACTCTCATCTCCCAAACGTGCCTCAGTCTGAAATTCACCGTCATCTGTCCAATGTTTCTTTCGTATAGTCACCCTCATCTCTGCATTGTGTCTAACTCTGACATTCACCCTCATCCATCAGCCGCGAGTCACTCTAATATTCAACCTCATGTCCCCAGCGTGTCTCACTCTGATATTCACCCTCATCTCTCCATCGTGGCTGATATTAACCCTCACTTTCCAACGTGACTCACTCTAATGTTCAACCTTATGTCCATAACGTGTCTCACTCTGATAGTCACCCTCATCTCTCCATCGTGGCTAATATCAACCCTCACTCTCCAACGTGAATCACTCTGATATCCACCCTCGTATCTCCAACCTGTCTCACTCAATCATATGAATTTATTTGTAGCCTCATCACCTCCATTTTGGTGCTCTCTAACACATCTATTTTTAGACAAGGATTAAGCTTGATGGCGACACGAGAGGCCTTGTCCTCTCTCTTGTTGGGCACGACTCCTGGACCAGCCGAGGTCTCGTCTGTAAGGATAGGGTGATATGTATGTTTTGACATATCATAAATCTTTCTGATATCTTTAACCTAAATTAGTATAACTGCTTATGTTACTGCATTTTGTCTCCTTTCATATAAATCAAAATGATTTAATTTAACATATACAGGGGTGGGGAAGGGGGGGGGGGGGGATACCATCTGGTCAGGCAAAACATAATGATTGAACAATGTGGGTCAAGTAAATTATATTTACCAAGACCCTCACCTCACTTCCATGAAGTTCTTCGTGGCAGTCTGGCTAATTAGGGGAGGGGTGGACATGATCCCCGTAGTAGTAACGACCGACAAGTAGATAAAGCCGAGTATAGCCTAACCGTCTAGAGGACCACGGTCCACTTCCATTAGCCCGCTCGTGATGTTAGGAAGGTGATTTGGATCCGCCACATTGTGCCCTTTTCAGGGCGCACACAAGAGTAAAGTTACTCCCCGTGGGCATTCAACAACAACAACAACCGTTTTCATCTTCCTTGTTTAAATGTGTTACTAAAGATATTGATGTATGTGTTGTCTTCTGTCCCTGAGTAAGATTAGGGGATTGGGGCGTATGTTGGGGTTTTGAATGTGTACACATGTAACACTCACCCAAACTGTCTGTGAGATTTTTCTAAATCACAGGGACTGCTCATCGTAATATGGAAATTAGCCCAGCTGGGACCGAAATAATGAAAGTCACCAGAAAAGAAACGTCACACATTCAGAACTGTATCAAGTTAGAACAAGAAGATGCATTGGAAGCATGTCCACCTACCATGACAGAAGGGACACGGATATGGACACACACAGAAAACTAATAATAAGTGAAAATACAAACGGAAATGCGATGTTAAACTAGCTCTTTTCATTTCTGAAACATCTCAACATTTCAATGGAGACAAATAGACGAGCTGACAACCGTCTGTAATCGGTGTAATACCACAAGAGACACGAACAAGTATCGCATTCGATATTGAAAGAGATAAACAGATGAACGACCCAAAACATCTTATGTTCGGAAACAAGGTGCAGTGCACAAGAATGAAATCTAGACAAACTTTCCCACAGTCAACGAAGCCAATACAGACGTCCTGAAAAACGTCGCATCGAAAAATGGACTGAACTGACGAATGTTCCCTGAATCGAAATGCAGGAGAAATCTGCGCATGGACACCACTTGCCTTACGCAACATGGAACTCATTAAAAAGATTCCGAACTGGTGCATCACGATGCAAGAAGAACTTAAAGAGATGAGGATACATGGATGATGAGTCATGCGACTGTTGAGCAACACAAGACCCAAACCACATGATGATCTGCCCAAACCTTCTGGAAACATTCAATATGGATGACATATGAATGACAAACAATCAAGGTGGCTGACTATTGAAAACATGATGTCTGCCGTGGCGCCCACCGCTGTCTGACGTTCCGCTCACGACTGTCTGACGTGGAGCCCAGGACTCTCTGACGTGGTGCCCAGGACTCTCTGACGGGGTGTCCAGGGCTGTCTGGCGTGTTACACACGACTGTCTGACGTGGTGCCCAGGACTCTCTGACGTGGTGCTCAGGACTCTCTGACGGGGTGTCCAGGGCTGTCTGGCGTGTTACACACGACTGTCATTACGGCACTCTAATCCTAGAAGAAGACTGAACTGAACGAATTGTGGACAGGTTTGGAAAAAATGTCTCACGTTTTCCAGAAAGCAGTGATACAATCGGATACCATCGCACTAAAACATCAAAGGAAATGAGGAGGCCTACAGTCTAGCCAAAGAAGGAGCGAAACTGATACAGGAAGAATACCTCGCCACCTATGAAGAAGCAAAAGTCATAAAAAAAAGGGTAGTACAATGTCAAGTGGGAGGAAGAACACCCCAAACATCACGCACATGACGGATACTATTAACTGTCCAGAAAAGACTACGTTACCATACTACGTTTCCGAACTGGCCACAACAGAATGAGACACAACCTGTACTCGAAACTCAAGATAGGTGCCTCCAGCTTATGGCTCTACGGCCTGGAAAACACGATAGCAGCAAATGTACTTCAAGACTGCTCCCTGCACAGAAATATGAGGAGAAGAAGGTAACCTACGCTGACTCCCCTCGAGGAGAAACTGTACAGCGGTATTGAGACCTTACAAAATACAGCAGAATTTATTTAAATAATCTGGAGTGCCACTCTAAATGAGCAATGATCACAGAAGAAGACGAAGAATACTAGCTGTCTATTATTGACGTTACACTAAAGAACCTGGCGCAGCACGAGAACATATTTGTGCACCGGTCAAATGAGATGTTTATGATAAAGTACTCCCAGTCACTCAATGATACAGAGTGATAAACAATGAAATCTGGCAGAAAGCAGGAACATCGGTAGACATAAACTTATATTGATCGGGAGAGGAGCTCAATCCAAATTATAGTATTAATCAACTCAGAAGGAGAGATCAGAGCACCATTTTCTGGCTAAAAACCGAGCACATACAACTTAACAAACACCTGAACGTAAATTCAACCACAACACATCGCTGACTGTCAGCTGTGTACACAACCATAAGAAACCGTTGAGCATCATCTCTTTGAGTGCTCAGCGCTCAACGTTGTTGAGATGATGATTCTTCCTCTAAGACCAGACACATGAAAAACTTTGTGTGCCACTAGATAATAACTGAGAAACATGACATTGAGTCGAAGGGTGAGAGTCACAATGCTGCTCGATCCGTAACAACAACAATGTCCGGTCAAGCAAATCATACTGATCGGACATGTTAGTCAGGGTTAGGTCAGATATAATGATTGGGCATGTTAGTCAGGGTTAGGTCAGATATACTGATTGGGCATGTTAGTCAGGGTTAGGTCAGATATACTGATCGGACATGTAAGTCAGGGTTAGGTCAGATATACTGATCGGGCATGTTAGTCAGGGTTAGGTCAGATATACTGATCGGGCATCTTAGTCAGGGTTAGGTCAATTATACTGATCGGACATGTTAGTCAGGGTTAGGTCAGATATACTGATCGGACATGTTAATCAGGGTTAGGTCAGATATACTGATCGGGCGTGTTAGTCAGGGTTAGGTCAAATATACTGATCGGGCATGTTAGTCAGGGTTGGGTAAAATATACTGCCTGGGCATGTACAGTAAACATACAATCTTACAAATAATATTTATTTTTTTGCAGATTATGCACCGTTTACGCAATACGAAACACAAGACCGCACGACTAGTGGGGTCTTCCGTGAGGTCACCTTCGGAACACCTGGCTGAGACATTTCGCCTCAACTGCGCTTATCTTCCACGCTGCCTGGTACTCATCAACCGTTGTCCTGGATGATCAACGATCACTGGTTGGGTATGGGGATTACTTGAGTTGAGTTGAAACACAAGGCAGCAGTTGTAGCTGGTCATCTATCTTATCGGAACAGCCGCCATGACAAAAGAACACATTTTACAGTCAGCCCTCCGTATACCGAAAAAAGTAGCGTTTGGCAACAGCCAGTGTCTTTCCACGAGAAGCTGTATGGAAGTGCACAGAGCCTCAAGTCAACTGCTGCCTTCGTTAGAGTCGAGGTCTGAAAACGAACAAGAAGATCTATCTTGTCTTTTTTCCGCGCTCGCCGGATCACAGAAGTACCAGCACAGTCGACCACCATAAAGAAGCCTGCGGCAAAGAACTTTGGATGCTCTTGCAGTGGGAGTATCTGTAACAATTTTCTCCAATAATAAGGTTGCTAGCCTCATGCACAGCTCTCTTTAGTCACGCCTTTCAATGCATGCATGGAGTTCAATCCATCAAATCAAAATTCCGCCTCTCCATCTGTTGAAGCACAGGTCCAGCATTCTATTTGGCTTACTATAACAAAGAAAGACTTTTCTCGTTATTTGCAGAAAAGATTGCAATAATTTGTACATTGAAAAATTGCCACTTCCATGTACAACCCTTAGTTTCATCTTACAACTTGCAATCACGGACATACGTATCCTATTGTCTTCACCACTCAGGAAAAATAAATAAATACATCTCCCATCTTAACATTTTTTGTCCTTGACTTACTATGGCAGTATTCTGCAACGATAATATTCTGTCATTCTCAGTAAGGGACCCCGGGATCCACTGAGGGATGTCATGGTATTGATAGAAGTGAAACAGACAGGGGCATAGATAGAAATGATTTGAATTGTAAGTATGAAACATATCAAAGTGCTCGTAAGTGACGGCAAGGCTACCATCGCCGACAAACAAAACATGTGTGTTCAGATTTATGAACTAGCATGGTCGTACCCCTATCGGATGTGAGCAATTCAAAATGCGTGCTGAATATGGATTCACCAGGCTGTAAGGTGCAAAATACAGCACGATATACTCTGCATTAGGAATCATGGTGAACAAGAGCAAACAAAATGTTATCTCGCAGTAGTGTTTTCTCAAATATTTCATTCATTAAAAAAATTAAATGATATATACGAGGTAAGTCAGTAAGTAGGTCACACACCGATATGGGAAGCCGAGAAATGTAATTGGTGGTTTCTAAAGGTGTCAATATTGGCAGCAACATCCAGCTTTGTGTTTACTTAGGTAGCAGATGCTAGGTGTCGTATGCACGTGCGCAGTTTAAATACAAAATGGCATCCGTACTCATAGTGTGTACATTAAAACAGCATGCGGTTGTAAATGTGATTTATTGGGGGGGGGGGGAGAGGGGGGGGGGGTAAAATGATTTCAAAGGGCATTCAAAAGGAAATTATTCCTGTTTACGGTAAGAAGTGTTTGCAGTGTGCAGCTGTGCATAACAGTGGATAAATTCACAAAAATACTCCCCTTAAACATTTCTGATGAAGCCCGTCCTGTTTAGATTGCAACCGAGACATCTAAGTGGCGGGTGTGTTAGATGAATCGAACTGACAGACAAGTAACGATAGACGGTGTAGCAAATGCATTACGGTGTTCACATAGGTTACTCTACGGTATAATAAACCTACGGTATAATACATGATAAATTGAATTTCCGGAAAGTGTGCTCCCTGTGGGAACATAGATTACTGACTGACAACACAAAATGAACCGAATGGGGTCTTTTCCATGCGCTGAGAAAGAGATGGAATAAGTGTATCAATGATTGTGCAAATTATGTTGGTAAATAAAGAACAATGTAATTGCATCAATAAATGGTTTTCAAGTTCGTATCTTCTTCTTCTTCTTCTTCTTCTTCTTCTTCTTCTTCTTCTTCTTCTTCTTCTTCTTCTTCTTCTTCGTGCGCTGTCAAACGTCAACCTGTTTTTTTTCAAAAAAAGCAGCGGTCATCTTGAGGCTGTCGAAACTGCCATAGAGCTTGTCTAGTGTTGGCACTGGTGATGGCCACATGTGCTTTCTCTGGTCCTCGTATGTCGGGCAGTTTTGCAGCAGATGTTCAGCGGTCATTTTCCCGGTACCACAAGTGTATTCGTCAGTGCCACCTATCTTCAGTTTATTGAATGGTTGGTATCTCAGTCTGTAGTGGCCTGTGCGGAGTCTGAAGACCATGACCTGCTCTCTTCTGTTCAACTGGTAATAGGCATCGTTTTTTGTGTAGCCAGTATGTTCTGTTTCCTATTTGGCCATGTATCTGGCCTTAATGAGCCTTTTGGACTCTTCGTAGGTCACACTAGAATCTGGTTGTGGTAGTTTTGCACCCTCATTTACCAGTCTGTCTGCCTCCTCGTTGCCTTGGGTATTACAGTGGGATGGAACCCACTGTACCACTACTCCTTTTGGTGCGGACTGCTGGCATAGTTGACAGAGTACTGCTCTTAAATCATTAAGTTCAGTATTTTTTTTAGCTTTTTAGTGCTGTGACTACGGCCAGGGCATCTGTAAACAGGACTATCTGACTTTCATTGCTTTCGCCTGTCAGCATTGCTTCTACTGCAGCCTTCAGTGCCTCTGCATCCGCTCTGAAATTGCTTGAGAATTTTCCAGTTGCCACTGACAGTGTTATTTTTCTACCATTTGGTAGGCTCAGGAATACCCCTCCCCCTCCGTTCTATGTTGTGTTTGTTACAGAACCGTCGGTATATGCATGGGTCCAGTCCATGCTTGGGTAGTTTTTCGTTATATAGCTCAGGGTAGTATCTCTTCTTTCTTTTTAGTCTGGCAGTTTTTGTTTCCAATACCTGGTATATTTTCTACCACCTCTGGATATATATGCTGCCTCCAGGTAGGTTTTCGGACAGTAGGGATGGGCTTTGGTGTTGTTAGTGCGTTCGTGGGGTCTTCGTGCATCTTTGCTTTGGCTATTTCTGCAAAGTTTCTCCGCTTTAGTTTCCCATTTCCGAGATTGTTTAGTCTCTGGTGCATTGGATGGTCAGTCAGTCTTCTGAGATTCTCTTATTGCAGCTGGGCTCTGCAGTCTCTTCTGTCGGTCATGGATTGCAGTTTTGTAATCTTTTCAAGCTCTACAATTGGCATTGACTTCATGCCTCCTGTTATAACTCTCATGGCTTGGTTTTGGAGTTTGCTAATTTTATCGAAGTTAGCCTTTGCTGCTGTTGTCCATGCCGCAATGCCATACTCGAGAACTGGTCTCACTCTTCCAGTGTACAGTTTCTTTAGTATACTTTCGTCTGCTCCCCAGCTTGTGCCAGCAAGTTTCCTCATGATTGCCATTCTTTCTCTGGCTCTCATTCGGTTTCTCTCGATCTGATTTTTCCATGTCATGCGCCGATCAAATGTGACTCCCAGGTAGTTTGGGTTGTCGTTTAGCTGCAGGTATTTGCCGTTAAGACTTAATTTGGTGTTTTGTGGTTTGTTTGATAGCGAGAATATTGTACATGTTGTTTTTTCCTCATTTATTTTGACCAGTCATGAGTTCGCCCACTCCTCCAACGATGTTAGGGCCTGCTGCATCCGATTGCTTGCTATGGTGAGATTTTTTTCAGAGGTCCACATAGCCAGATCGTCTGCAAACATGGAGCTGTGGACTCTTCGTGGTATATTCTCTGTGATGTTGTTTATGTACACCAGGAAATGTGTGGGTGACAGAACTCCCCCTTGGGGTACTCCCTGCTCAAGTGTCACCTTTTTACTCATCTGCCCTTCTTGAACTCTGGCTGTTCTGTTTTCGAGGTAGTGGCTGATCCATCTGTACATTTTCCCACAAACTTCCCTTCTTTGTAGCTTGACTTTAAGTCCCTCTTTCTACACCTTCTCAAATGCCTTCTCTAAATCCACCCAAAGCGCTACTGTGTGTTTTTTCTCCTGGTAAGCATCCCCTATTTCCTGGGCTATGAGAGTGATCTGGTCCTCAGTGGATCTGTGCTGTCTAAAGTCTGCTTGCTGTGGAATTAGTATGTGTTTTTCTTCCAGATTCCACATCAGTCTGGTGTTTATCATACGCTCCATCAGTTTTCCTACACAGCTCAGTAGACTGATAGGCCTGTATCCATTTGGATCTGTTCTATCTTTTTCTTTCTTTGGTACTGGTATAAGTACAGCGTCTTTCCATGCCTTCGGTACAATTTCCCTTTTCGAGCTTTGGTTCAGGACTGATAGTAACTTCCTCTTTGCTGTTTGGGCCAACCCCATCAGCATTTCATTTGTCACCCCATCTTTTCCCATATTGATGTTGTCGTGGCTCTTTTGTTCTTCACTAATGCCTGAATGCCTGTCTGTAGGGACATCAATGTGGTTTGCTCTGACATAATATTCTATACAGGCGTTTGCTGCTGCTTTTTTCAGTAATCATGTTGACGCCCTGCTTGATGGTAATTTGTTTATTTGATGGTGTTTCGTCATTCATGGCTGTGACTAACTTCCATAGTTTGTTCCCTTTTTTATCTAAATTGAGGCTTTCTGTTTTGTTTTTCCAGCTATCTCTTGTTATTTGGTTTAGTGTTATTTTGTATTTCGCCATGATGGCCTTGAGGGCGATATTTGCCTCCATAGATCGTATCTAATGTCTTTGTAAAAAAAATTTGTAAGTGTCCAAGTGTGACCTATTTACTGACTTGCGCTCATGAGACGGAGAACATGTTCTCCAAAACTATGGAAACTTTCAGAGGAGCAGAATGGTAGCACTGTCCCCCTCCATCCATCAGAGGAACAAACTGTATGGTGATCAAATTAACCCTAAGAGACATGATTTGTTCACAATTTTTCATGTTTGATTGTCCATATTTGCCTCATTATTTGAAAGTTTCCTAATTTTCTGATAAAAGCTAATCTAGTTATTTCTTTTTTACGTTAGGAATGGTTTGTTCGGGTCATCATGTATGTGTACGAATTATTCATATTCATCTTCTCCACCACCTCCGCATCTCTTGTTCCTTCATCTACTCCTCAGACTCATCTTTTTGGTCTTCTTGTCCTTCTCCACATCTTCATCCAACATCTCCTCCTCCTTAGCCTTCTCTTCTTTTTCTTGTTATTCTCCTCCTCCACCTCCTCTCACACATCCTCCATCTCCTCCTCAGCTTCAGCCTCTTCATCTTTTTTCTTCTCTTCCTTCTTCTTCTCTTCCTTCTCATCCTAATTAGCCCCAAGCTCCCCATTCTCATCCTTCCTCGAAGAAGAAGGTGAAGAAGAAGAAGAAGAAGAAGAAGAAGAAGAAATGAACGTTTTGTCGTAGTTTGTGGCGAAGCTGCGATATCTGCGCGTTTTGTTCTGGCACATCCAATTTCAGGTGGCTTAATTTTGGTACGGGTTTGCCTTCTCTCTGCAATCCCTATTCTCTTAACCAGCTATGATTCGCTGGCTGCTGTCAGCGCATTCACTGTTCTGTAGCTATGATTCGCTGGCTGCTGTCAGCGCATTCACTGTTCTGTAGCTATGATTCGCTGGCTGCTGTCAGCGCATGCACTGTTCTGTAGCTATGATTCGCTGGCTGCTGTCAGCGCATTCACTGTTCTGTAGCTATGATTCGCTGGCTGCTGTCAGCGCATTCACTGTTCTGTAGCTATGATCCGCTGGCTGCTGTCAGCGCATTCACTGTTCTGTAGCTATGATTCGCTGGCTGCTGTCAGCGCATTCACTGTTCTGTAGCTATGATCCGCTGGCTGCTGTCAGCGCATTCACTGTTCTGTAGCTATGATTCGCTGGCTGCTGTCAGCGCATTCACTGTTCTGTAGCTATGAGTCGCTGGCTGATGTCAGCTCATTCACTGTTTTGCATCTTCGGTATCTGATCCACATTATGGTAGATCAATTGTTCTTCACTGCAAAGGTCGCAATAAGTACAGAGATACCAGGAATCATTAGCAAAGAGCATTACAGTGTCACACACGCTGAATACTTTGACACAAGCGATGGTTGAGGAGAAATATAATGCCAAGGAATGGGCACATGTGTTCACAGATGGTTCAGCAGAGGGGGCTGGCCTGGATGGATGAGGAAGCATATTCAAAAGACACAAAAGTGTAAATATACCAGAAGAGGTTTTCCCAACAGGTAATTCGTTCACAAACCTCAGAGCAGATTCTATGGCTCTCCAGCGAGCATTGAGAATACTTAAAACAGAAAGGCAACCACAAACAAAAATATTTGTCTTCACGGACTGCATGTATCTAATAGAGGTGATACAGAAAACAAGCAAGGAACTGCTGTTATAAGAAATCAGAGCAGAACTAGGAAAACTCCAGGGATCCTCTACAATAGCGCTCCGACGGCTGCCCTCCCACTGCGGAATCACAAGAAACGAGAGAGCTGACGCTCTAGCAAAAAATGGCAGTAAAATATGTACAATCTAATCATCGAGTACCATACAGAGAGGTCAAGAACATCATCAGAAATCAGTATATACACCAATAGAGAGACGACATGAACATAAACAGTAGACCAGACCCAATTCACTAAAACACAAAAGAAACCAGCAAACTACCTTATTTCGTCTGAGAACTGGTCACTGCAGACAACTAGAACAAATATAACGACTAAAGATCTCACACAACGATGAATGTCCATGTGGAACAGGGGGGCCAGAATCTTGAACACAATGTACAGGAATGTCTTCTCTATAGGGAAATGAGATACCAGACCTGACCAGATATGCGAAGTTGAGCCAAAAGCTGTGGGGCAGCCACTCCGCCCTGGTGAAGACTACAGACTTCATCCAACACAGACCTTAGGTCTTGTCTGGATCGAGTATGTATGTCCATTATCTCGTGTGTGTATTTATTTGCTTTAATCGTTCCGTCTGGAGGAGGTAGACAGTGGTGTATTTTATCCTCTTGTCGCTTTAATATCCACACAGAACAAATATTCAAACAAATACCCGGAATGCCAGAGCTTGTCATTAGATGAGCGGCAATGAATAACCTTAGATATGCAGATGATACAGTATGTATTGCAAATTAGAGCAACAATTACAGAAGTTTGTGACAACAATATACACAATAAGTCAGGAGTTATGATCAGACATAAACATATAGAAAACAAAGAGTATAATACTTGGGAAAAGGAACAAGAAACCATGTATACAGATACAAACAAAATATCAACTACTATGAAATGTACATTGTTTCTCCTGTCTAGGTCATATAATAACGGAAGAAGGCAGCTATGAAAAACAATTTAGAAAGTGAATAGGTTGGGCCAAGATGGTATTCAGCAACATAAGAAGAAATCAATTGTGGAGGTATTTAAAAAGTTGGTGGTGAAAAGAGAATCAATGACCGAAATCAAAGTCAGATAGTTAAGTTATTTTGACCATATAACAAGTCCTACCTCCTTGTTGAAGACCATACTAGAGGGTAATGTAGAAGGCAGTCGTCCAAGAGAAGACAACATTTCAGTGGGTGCATAACATCAGATGATGGACTGGAAAAAGTATGTCAGATCTGCATTATTATGGAAAGTGATCCATCGACGCAGAGATGACATTTGAACAGAACTGAACTGATTTGTTTTAATCGCTCTGTCTATCAATAAAAGAAGATTATTGCAAATCCATGTATACATTAGAGAACATAATATGACTACAGACACGCTGAAAGTATGAGGTAAGAAGAGTTTTAGGGTGGAGTGGTACCCTTGTTGATACAAATAGGGTTACTGGATTCTTTCAAGCATATTGTTAAAGTCAGTAAAGAAGGTTGTGCATGGACTAACAACGCTGTCGTGTAAGACAGCAGAAGTGATCCCCTTATTCAAAAAAGGCAAAAAAAATCAGATCCAACAAATTATAGAAAGTTGAGTTTAACGAGCATAGTCTGTAAATTGTTAGAGTCAATAATCAAAGAAAACATTGTAATGCATTTAGACAAATTTAATCTAATTAGAAATAGTCAGCATAGATTTACTAGAGGGAGATCATGCTTAACAAATCTATTAGAATTCATGGAGGAGGTTACTAAAATCATAGATAAAGGGGAGCCAGTGGACGTTATTTATCTAGACTTTGCAAAGGCCTTTGATAGAGTACCTCATCAAAGATTATTTCGAAAGTTAAAATCACATGGAATAGGTGGGGCAGTTGCCAAATGGATTGAAAATTGGTTAACGGAAAGAAGGCAGAGGGTGGGCATAAATAAGGAGTACTCTGAGTGATGTGAAGTGAAAAGTGGTGTGCCACAGGGCTCGGTTTGGGACCAATTTTGTTCTTGATATATATAAATGATTTGGACATTGATATGGGATCCATGATTGCAAAATTTGCTGATGGCACAAAACTATGCAGTAGTGTCTCATCTAAAGCGGAAGTGGATATATTGATGTCGGATTTAGATAAAATTCGAGAATGGTCTGTAAGCTGGCAAATGGAGTTTAATGCAGATAAATGTACAGTCATCTACATGGGTAGATCCAATATGGAACATAATTACAGAATGAGAGAAAACAATATTAGAAAGATAGATAAGGAAAGGGACCTAGGGGTTATAATAGATCATACAGGAAAGGTGAATGAGCAAGTTAAGGTAGCAGTGAAAAAGGCAAATGCAATGTTAGGTATGATAAAAAGAAATATTAAACATAGGAGCAAGGAAGTGATCGTCAAACTGTATAAAACTTTAGTTAGACCTAGATTGGAGTACTGTGTACAGGTGTGGAGTCCTTATCATAGAGGGGATATAAACATGCTGGAAAGAATACAAAAAAGAGCGACAAAGATGATAGGGGGATTCCAGAGTTACAATTATGAGGAACGACTCAGAAAAACCGACCTACAGTGTCTCGAAGAGAGAAGAATTCGTGGTGACTTAATACAGGTTTATAAGATGATCAGAGGAATGGAAAAATTAGACTATAACAAGTTTTTTTTAAAAATACAGCCACCTACAATAACACGAGGGCATAGTTACAAGCTGACTAAAGAGAGGTCCAGGTTAGATATTAGGAAATATTTTTTTAGACAGAGAGTGGTGTCTGCTTGGAATGCATTGCCAGGGGAGGTAGTGGAGGCAGGGACAGTTAATGCATTTAAGAATAAACTGGATGCGCATAGCTTTTAGAGCAAGGTGATATAAATATAACCGGTTGTATACAGACTCTGCATAGTCTTCTAAACCAGTATAAAGACGTTAAGTTAAGTTAAGCAAGTTAAGTTAAGACCACTACTGTTTACGCCGTCACTGCAATTGTTTGGATAAAGGCTTCTTGCAAAGAGACCGACTGTAACGATGTATCTATGATTTCATTTGGAGCAAAACGGGGAATCAATAAATGCTCCTGACAGCATGCCACACAAAGCGACAATAATACAGTCTAACCGTTATATAATACACAACTTTAAAACGTTTAGTGTTGCACACCCCGTTATTCACACTAGCCAGAAGCCCGCTCAGTTTAGTTTAACGGATATTTCTGCAAACAATACCCTATGCATGGTATACAATTCTTCTTTGCCAGTATGGCTTTGTGATGCACTGACCATCTCCAAGAAAATCTGTCCCGCGTTATTTTCTTCAGTCCTTTTCCAGCTTCCAACAATTTGCATCTAGTATTTTTCCAGCGACATCTTATTCTCTAACCACCCATCGTATCGTTGGAGCGACGGTCATAGTATACTCTTTTAGTGGAGTCGATGTAGGGTCTGGGCACAATGACCCGCCTACAGCAACTGGATGTTCATGTGAGTCTGCATCATTTAACATAAACGGTACAGTGATCGCCGCGGAAGCTGCCGTCCTGCTAACAACAGGTCTCTGGCACAGTGTTTCTCCCTCACAATCGTGTCCTTAGCAACACTTTCTCGGGGATGACCCTGTTTTTGTATTTGTTATTGGTGGCGACCGAGTACCTGGCGGTATAACCAGGCGTGGAGCAGTTTGATGCCCCTTAAGACAGCAGCGCAGAATAAACCGGCCAGTGGAATGTGCACTCACTGTTACCAACACAAATTTCACCCATAGGTTAAATGTTCATCTCACCTGACATCTGATTGTCTATAAAACTTTCCTTGTCTAACCTACGCAAACCCTACCTAATAATAATGTTCACTTATGCGCCTGATGCCCGTTACGTTGGTCGGCTATATCCATGACCCCCAACTGTGGCGTGGTTCCAGGCCTCATCCAGGGCGGAGGAGGAGGTTGCTACTTGCTGTAGCCATACTGTTCGAGGACGACCTCTTCTGCGCATCCAGCCTCTCGGGCGAAGACTTTTGGCGCTAAGGAGCGACTTGTGTTCTTTCTTGTGGGCAGGGGTTTCCTGGTCCAGCCGTACAACATGACCGAACAAAGAAACTCGGCGCCGGTCAAGTGTTTCTAAGATTGGATGGAGGCCTGTTTTAGCAGAGACCTTCACGTTGCGGATGCAGTCATGCCATCGGATGCCCAGATTACGCAGCTGGTTGCGCGTGTGAAAGACTTCCAGTCTCGCCATGTCATGTTTCAGCAATATCCAGGTTTCGGAGCCGTAAAGCAGGACTGGGACTACGCAGGACTGGGACCACGCAGGACTGGGACCACGCAGGACTGGGACCACGCAGGACTGGGACCACGCAGGACTGGGACAACGCAGGACTGGGACCACTCAGGACTGGGACCACGCAGGACTGATAAATGCGGATTTGTATCCCAAGGGAGATTTTGATATTATTCCACACTCGTCGTAGGTCATGCACAGCGGACTTAACTAGTCCGATCTGTCTTGACATATCGGGACCGCTGTGCCCACCGGTTGATACCATGCTACCGAGATATAGGAATTCGTTGGTGCCCTCCACAGTGTGATCTTGAGTTTCAATACGCTGGGGTGTTGTGTTGAAAATGAGGTTCTGAATTGTGGTCTTTGCCTAGGATATAGACAGGAACCTTACCAAGGATCCCATAATGGTAGAACTTCATAAATACTTGTTAGCTGTCAATAGAGTTCTTTTCGTGCATATCTAAAGAACTTCATAAATACTTGTTTAGCTGTCAATAGAGTTCTTCTCGTGCATATCTAAAGAACTTCATAAATACTTGTTCACTGTCAATGAAACCACAAAACCACATTTCTGTATTGTTGTCTTCTTGATTTCACGTTATTTACATTCAATGCACTGATTTTAGATTTGAAAAAAGAGTACCAATGTAGCCTCCTAAGCTTGATGTAAAGGCCGATTAAAGAGTGTTTTGCGTGATGCTAGCGACATCATTTTGTAAACCAATTGCTACAAAAATTGCCACTTTAAATTCTTGAATTCATGTTACCGGTAAATGGATTATCTGTAGTTGTAACCGTATGCTCCGCTTGAAGCGAAAAAGTAGAGCATTATCATGATAGCCAGACAATTCTGGATTTTAGCATTGCAGTCTTGATGGAAAGGGCACAATCCATGACATTCTGGGGGAATACGAGAACTGAAACCCACAAACGAGTAACAATGTGTTACTATAGAGACTGTGACTTATAGACAATTTGTAACAGTGGAGGCAGTGACTCAGAGACAGTTTATACGTACAGAGAAAGTGACTCGCAAACAATGTGTAACAGTGGAGACAGTGGATCACAGACAATTTGTTACAATAGAGACAGGGAGTCACAGACAATTTGTTACAATAGAGACAGGGAGTCACAGACAATTTGTTACAATAGAGACAGGTAGTCACAGACAATTTGTTACAATAGAGACAGTGAGTCATTGACAAGTTGTTACAATAGAGACAGTGAGCCACAGACAATTTGTTACAATAGAGACAGATAGTCACAGACAATTTGTTACAATAGAGACAGGTACTCACAGACAATTTGTTACAATAGAGACAGGTAGTAACAGACAATTTGTTACGATAGAGACAGGTAGTCACAGACAATTTGTAACATTGAGACAGTGAGTCACAGATAATTTGTAATAATGGAGACAGTGAGTCACAGACAATTGGTAATTTTGAAGTCAGTGAGCCACATTAAATTGGTAACGTTTGAGTCAGTGAGTAACAGATAATTGTTAAATCTACAGATAGTAAGTCAAAGACATTGTTATTACTGGAATACAGAACAAATAAACAGAGACAATGAAAATCAGCCGAATTCAGAAGAAACGAAATATTCAGATGAAAAGCACCTAATTTAAACAAGCTAGAGAATTCAAATACTTGGGTAGAGTGTTCACACAAGATGGAAGTTTGGAAAGAAAGGAATGAAGAATATAGAAATCAAATACGGCTTCCTGTCAGTTCTCATCATTACTAAGACACACAAAAAAACATCCCAGTGGACACAAAGAGACAGCTGATAAACAATATCTTAATACCAACTCTCTCCTAGCTGTGTCAGACATGGACACTCACCAAAACACATGGAAGAAAGAGCATGGTATGTGGAATGAGGAGTTTGAGAAAAACGGTCGGTTTCACAAGATTGAACAGAGTACGAAACGAAGAAATCAGACAGAAGGTTGGTGTAACACGGTGCATGGATTACATAGAAAGCCAGAGTATAAAGTAGTTCGGACACCTGACAAGACCGCAACCATATCTTCCAGCCGTGCTGATCTACAACACTAGCCAAGCGGGTTACAGAGCAAGACAAATATGAATATGCGGTTAAGTGACATATTGAAGAAATACGGGACTATAATAGCATAGTAGACAAATATGGCAGATGAAAGAGAAACTACACCCCCCCTTAGATGTTTAACGATACAAGTCAATGGAAGTGATGTAGAAGAAGTAAAGGAAATCTGCGAGTCGCAGACAATTAGTAACAATAATAACAATTACTGAAACAACTCAATTAAATGAAAAGTTAATCTCATCATTGAAAAAAAAATTAGAGAAACTATCAGTGCAAAAATGTGTAAATGATTTGACCCCTGCTTCTTACAATGTAGCTAACTGTGGTGTTTCCCCAGTACTTATTCTGGTGCAGATATAGGAATGAATCAAGAATGCTCCTGGTGTCTCATTGACTCTGTTGTTATAGACAATATCTATAAACAGGAATGTTGCTGGGGTCTGTCTGACTCTGTTATAGACAAGGTCCATAAACAGGAATGTTACTGGTGTCTCATTGACTCTGTTGTTATAGACAATATCTATAAACAGGAATGTTGCTGGGTCTGTCTGACTCTGTTATAGACAAGGTCCATAAACAGGAATGTTACTGGTGTCTCATTGACTCTGTTGTTATAGACAATATCTATAAACAGGAATGTTGCTGGGGTCTGTCTGACTCTGTTATAGACAAGGTCCATAAACAGGAATGTTACTGGTGTCTCATTGACTCTGTTGTTAAAGACAAGGTCCATATACAGGAATGTTACTGGTGTCTGTCTGACTCTGTTGTTATAGACAAGGTCCATAAACAGGAATGGTACTGGTGTCTGTCTGACACTGTTGTTATAGACAAGGTCCATAAACAGGAATGTTACTGGTGTCTGTCTGACTCTGCTATAGACAAGGAACATACACATGAATGTTCCTGGTGTCTGACTGACTGTTTTTATAAACACAGCACATAAGCAGGAGTGTATATTCTGTTGTTATATGAAAGGTACATAAACAAGAGGGGAGGCAGGGAATGGTATGCAGCAGGACTGAACTAGTGAAATCATCATCCCTGACCAGTACTGGTCCTCTGATCTGGAAAGAGCTGGCCAATGACAAGCCTAGATCCATCAGCCCAGACCCCTACAACGTCAGCATGACTGTGAGAGCGAGGGGGGGGGGGGGATTCAGGGGGCACGAACATCCTAATCGTCCGATGGTTTCTTTTGGGCCAAAATACACGACTGGAATGCAATACTGGTTGGCTATAGTCTCCAATCTTCTGTGGTCGTTGTGGTCGAGAGGTCAGGCACTTGCCTCCCAAAGTGATGAACAGAAACGGTGGACTATCGACTCCACAAGTATCACAGTGACCCCTGGTCTGACGAGAGGTGGGACTAGAGTGCATCCTGAGATGCCTCCAGTCGTCTTGACTAATGTCTTGCCACTGGTCCAAGTGTGGCTTGGGACCAGATGGCGAGGTCAATGACAAGCGAGTTTTTTTTCTCACTTTAATCCAAATACAGGGAAAGTTACATCATCAAGACAAAACGTTCTGTTTATGTGGCCATCATCAAGACAAAACGGTCTGTTTATGTGGCCATAATCAAGACAAAACAGTCTGTTTATGTGGCCATCATCAAGACAAAACAGTCTGTTTATGTGGCCATCATCGCTTGCGAGGGGCAACTTATATATAAAATATATACATAAACAGGAATGTTCCGAGTGTATGTCCGACTGTTGTTATTCAGGATTACCGCGTGGAGGTATAGAAGGGTCTTGGCAGCTCTGGTTCGTTGGTCCTGACACTAGCAGTCAGCTATGGGTCGTTGAACGCTGCAGCTCATGCACTGCACTTCGGGATTTAGAGTCGCTTCCTGGGAAACGCTTTTACAGAACCGTTCCGTCTAACGCGCTAGCATTACACACACGATGCTCATATCGCAGAACTGAATTTCATTGCTGAGGCTCAGGGAAATCGAGCTGCCAGAACAAAAAAGAGAACGCATGACGACTCCACAGTTGGCTCCTTACGCGTGTGTCCCAAGTGCGACAAAGTCAGTAGTGTCTGGATTCGACTTTACAGTCAAATGAGATCTAATCTCGCAACACAAGTCTGATGCTGCAGTCACATGTGATGAAATGGACACTATTATCCACCTCCTCCTTTTACAACTAGTCCTTCTACAACCACCACACTGTCACACACACCCTTTCCTGGTATTCTCTTAGCCCTTGCTTTGTCTACTGGCCTCCATCGGCACATCTTCAGCATGCTGTCCTCTTAGCTGTCCACGAAATTCTTCTTCTTCTGTAATTGTGCTTATAGCCCGTGCATTTTTTAACTCAATTTGATGACGTAAAATGCTCCGAGCGTTGAACTCTCTAAGAAATGTATTATTTTATGAGCACACAAGTCGCCATGTCGTTGACTTGGTTTTAACG
Organism: Ariolimax columbianus; assembly: GCA_036924085.1. Lineage (NCBI taxonomy): Eukaryota > Metazoa > Mollusca > Gastropoda > Stylommatophora > Arionidae > Ariolimax > Ariolimax columbianus. The sequence goes on along the minus strand of JAVGWX010000007.1, from coordinate 50,376,863 downwards.
TAACTAGATTCCAAAGAAATGAACGTAGGCTTGGTCAAAACAATGATTGATCACAGATCGTCATTTCCTCGGCTCGCAGTTCCAACTAAAACTTGCTATAGAACACAGGTAAACTACTCTTTACCATGTGCCATTATCATTGCAATTTTTTTCAAAACCTCTCATCATCTGGTTGATCATTCCGGAGACTGAATCAGTGGACACTGAAAAGTGAATGTAACAATTACAATGCCAAATGTAACTTGTAAGGTTGTCTGAGTATGTCTCTCCAGGACTCCATCTGATCATATCCTCTGCAGTTCTTTTTATTGCAGTATAAGACATGATAAGTTCATTATTTAATGTCCCTGCTTGTCTGAGATATAAAGGTGAGTCTTGGTCGCCCATGTCCTCTCTTCCCTTGATTCTTGCCCTCTAGTATCTTCTATATAAGACTTTCATGTCTCATTATTTCTAAACCAGTAAACTCAATCGAAGTTTTTGAATCATATGCAATAATTGTCTTTGTGTGGTCACATCAGTGAGTAGTACATTGTCATTGGATCTTGTTTTCTGCCACTCTTTCCATTCTATGGTAGCACCACATTTCAAACGCTTCCAAGCTTTTTTTCATCCTTATTCTCTAAAATTCCATGTTTCTGCCCCATACAGATACAGTGCAATTGGCATATATAATTGGAGATTATTCTTTTCCTCAGTTCTATTTTATACTGATATTCTTTAAGGTAAAGAATTTCAGTGTTTTTCTCTGAACCTCTAAAATAGGCAAATTTCTTGATGTTAAACACCATGATGCCTGATGGTATAGTTATAAACATTCATTGAATGTCTTGTTTACCACTATGTGGTCTTATGTGTGTTGTTTTTTTTGTGTTTTCCTTTTATGTTTTCTTCTTTCATTCGTATATCAATTTATCGAAAAGCCATCAACATTAATACAAAATGATAAACAGACAAGAGCAAACTGGTGTATTCCACTTCACTCAGATCAGGACACAGCCTACTTCGCAACCACATGTGCACAAAACTACAGATTGACAACTCTTACTCTGCAATGTATACATATCGTCAAGCACCCTAGACTGCAGAGTACATACCACAGAACTGTCCCAAATGTGATCAATTGAAACAGAAAAATCCATAGAAACAGTACTGGAAGAGAAACTTTATGGACATGTATATAAACTACAAAAGACAGTGAAGCTTATACAATGGACAACATTGCAGATATGGGCATTATATTTTCAAGCGAACAAACAAAGAAGATAGATATTGTATTACCACTTAAGTTTTTCCTACCTTTACAGACGTAGCAGAACTCATTTGTTCCTACTTCTACGGATGTATCAGAACTCAAATGATTTCAAAAATATTATTTAGAGAAGAGAAATATGACTATAAATAGACTATACATTAGACTATAACAAGTTTTTTCAAAATACAATCACCTACAAGAACAAAAGGGCATAGCTACAAATTATCTAAAGAAAGGTCCAGATTGGATATTGGGAAATATTTTTTCAGGCAGAGAGTGGTGAATGCTTGGAATGCATTGCCACAGGAAGTAGTGGAGGCAGGAACGATTAATGCATTTAAGAATAGATTGGATGCACATAGCTTTTAGAGCACAGTAATATAAATGAAACTGGTTGTATACATACTCTGCAGAGTCTTCTAAACTAGTATAAAGACGTTAAAATAAGTTTGTGCAGAAATTGAAAATCTTATCAAATAATTATAATTATAACAACAAACACATACCAGTTATTGTTCTAATCTATTTGTGCTGAGTTGATGTTTTTTTCTTTGATCTTTGATCTTTTTCTTCTTTTGTCTTACTGCTCTTGTTTTGCGCGTTGCACAGATGAGGTTTGTGTAGATTTCTGGTTTGCTCTAGGCGGGAGGCTTGTGCTGCCGACATGTTGAATTTTTGAAGTGTTTCTCTGATGAATTCTATCCACCATCATTGGGGTTGACATCTTGCTTGTGGCCCTGAAACCTATATGTAGTGTGATTTCGCTGCTAGTTGATCATACTGTATCCTTGTCAGATGACTAAACCACTTTATCTTCTCTGTATCAATAAAGTAGTTAACCAATGTAGTTCACACGATATTCCTCAGTGTGCTGTTCCAAATTTTGTCGCTGTTTGTCTTTTCTGCTGCACTTCGCACACAGTGCATTTGTCAGGTCTTGATCTTATATTTGTGCCTATCTAATAGGGCCCAAGATTGACACTGATAACATAACGTAGGAACTATCAACTACTCTTTGATAGCATATTACAATGGAACTTCTTACATCCCGAGACTACTTGAAAAGGTGGACTGGGGTCCTCCTGGCTGTAGTGCAATGTGAGCCTCTTCAGTAAGCTCACCACTATGAGGATTACAGTTTCAATGCCCACGTCATTGTCAGACCGTTGGGACACAACCTCATTGTCAAGAGCACGAATAAGAACCTGGAGTGGTATCTTGCTGATTATGTTCACCTGACCATGATTACTCTTCGCTTCCTAATATTTAATAAAATAACATTGGTTTATAGCAGATTTGATTAATTTCACAAACCCAGCTTATCTGCTATGGATTAGATCCCTTGGAATAATAACATGGGATGCCGTCCAGCATGGTTTTTGATGACATGCATTAACATAATACACATTTTTTCAATAACCTCCAAAAAACATTGAAATTTACTGTAAGGATCGATTAGCCTTGTTTGAGAGATTATACTTGGTGCATTATATTTTACTAGATGTCAAATTCGTCTTTAAGCATTAAATGGACTAATTAATGAAGATATCTTAAATACTTCCTTAAAATATATTTTCTAATAATAGCAATGGAATCATTCTACACAATTTTAACCCTTCACAGTCTGGTCTGGCTGGCTGGCTTGGCTTGGCTTCATTCGTTCTCAATCTCCCGCTACCAAGCCCTGAAAGGGCTCAAGTAGCAGAATGTAGTCCAGAGAACGGAATGCGTTGTGTCGTAGTTTACAGCTTGACTGCGATATGTGCACCTATCGATCCAACACATCTGACTTCAGCAAGCATTTTTTTAGTATCAGGTTAGCATTCCCTCTTCGGTCCGTTCTCCTTAGCCAGTCTGCCATGCTGCAGCCTGTTATCCAGGATCACCGCATGGAGGTGTAGAAGGGTCTTGGCAGCTCTGGTTCGCCGGCCCTAATGCTAGCAGTCAGCTATGGGTCGCTGACCTCTGCAGCTCATGCGCTGCTCCGCATCTTGATCCCACAGTCTGGTCTAATTGATTAGAGTTGTCTTAACCCTTTACAGTCTGACCTAATAAATTAGATTCCTGTCTTAACCATTTACAGTCTTAATCAAAACTGTAATCCTCTTTGTGGTGAGCCTATTGAGATAGGTCACATTGCACTACAGCCAGAAGGGCACTGGTCACCTTCTCAAGTATGTCTCGGGATGTAAGAAGAACCATTGTAATGCGCCATTAAAGAAATAGCTGATAGTCTCTACTTTATGTTATCAGTGTCTTAAGACAGAAATCTAATCAATTAGGTAGGACTGTAAAGGGTTAAATAGTGTCTATGCACCCACCAACCCTTACACATGTGCACAAGCACAAACAGACATCTTCTTCTGGGCACAGATGATGATGTCAAAATGCTGTCCCCACATTTAAAGGCAACAGACCTCCATCATTCTGCTTCTTGCCTTGACAGACACTTGGACAGACAATTTTTAGTCCATTGCTTGATGTTGCTCTTCCACTTAATGTGCTGTCTTCCGCTTATCCGTCTGCATTCAACCTGTCCCTCCAGTATTGTTTTCGCAGAGTATTGTCTCTCTTTATATGTCCAAAGTATTTGATTTGTCTAATTCGGACATACTATATTGTCTACTAGAGTGTCTTATTAGTGTAGTGGTAGAGCACTTGCTTTTCATGGCAAATGTGTTGGGTTTGACTCGCGCAATTCACACTACAGTTGACCCAGTGCTGTAAATGGGTACCTAACTTACAGTTAGGGAAGGAAAAGACAGCGCGGAAACACAAGCTGTGGTTTATTATACTGAAGGGCAGGAAGACTAACGTCTGGTCAGGCAAGATATACAGATCAGACATGTTAGTCAGAGTCAGAAAAAATTTACTGGCCAAGACTCTAACCTGGACTTCCTAGTAGCCCTCCCTGGAAACGGGCTGGTTTCATGGCAACCTGGCTAACCAGGTGAGGGATCAACATGATCTCCATAGTAGGAAGTGACATGCAGATGAAGCCAAGCATAGCACAACCGCCTGGAGGACCACAGTCCACCTTCATCAGCACGCTAGGGATGTGAGGAAAGCTACTGCAACTCGCTGCTTAATGTCCTTTTCAAGGCGCACAAAAGAGTAACCTACTCATTGTGGGCATTCACAAACCACAACATTATATACTGAAATCTCTAACACTGAATGTCTAACCAGCAGTTACGCCTGCTGAAGGAAACTCTTTACTTTGTTATTATTGTCACTGCCAGTTACGTTATAATGCACGTTGTTTATAGAACACTCTCTGACTTTGTTTATTGGATACAAATACTATGTTTCACAGACTGAAAAACCTTGATTTGGGTATGCATAGGAAACGGAATCACCTACATTCCAAGAGTCGTTTAGTGAACTCCGTGAAGCCGATTCCCAGCACGCAATTAGATGTCAGACAGATCGAGCGTGAGCTTCTATCACGTGAGCGTAGAAGGAGCTTCATTAGTTCACATGCGAACCTGGCCAGCAACAATAAAACTGTTGCAAAATCATCTCATGCACACTACAGACACAACAGCTGTATGCCTCTTTCACAAGAATGTACCTCACAGCATCAGAATCGGTCATGCGAGAATGCTAGACCAGTACAAACAAACAGTAACGAAACCTTCCACCCACGAAATACCCCTGCAGACAAAACCAATTCTGGATTCCCTGATGCAAGATCTCAATGTCGACCAACATCAGGCACAAATGATGTAAACTTAAATGCCCAGCATCTTGGAAGGTCAAGTGAGCGGGCACATAACTCTAATCGTAGGGAAAGATTTAATAGGCGAAGGGTTGGACGACCTAAAAAGATTCGCACAAATTTCGAAAATCAAGTCATGGGCTTACCAGTTAAGCCAGTACTGAAAATCTGGGTAAGTAAGAAATCTTTTTTCTTTTAACTATTACAGTTTAGATCTACATAATCAGTGGAGCGTGTAGCCCAGTCGACAGTGAGCTGGCTTGCCAAGACTGGGATTACACTGCGCCAGGGTTTGAAATCACGGACTGACAGAAAATAAATCAGGGCATGGTTTGTTATTCCAGTCGGCCAAGCTGTAAATGGGTACCTGACATATGAGTTAGGAAAGGTATAAACAGCAAGAATGGGAACTCGCCATTCCACCTCACATAGGCTGCGGCTAGTCTTTGAAGAGTTATCTTCATCTGCGACGTAAATTGTTGCCATGGGACCCACCTTTACCATTAGTCAGTAAGTTTTTTGGTGGTTGACTATATATATTTATATATATATATATATATATATATATATATATATATATATATATATATACCGGATTTTCCAAAATACTTGTCTGTGACAAGTAAAAAATTTTTGCTTGAAAATTAAATAAAATCCGTTGTTAATCGTTAATTATGCTTTTAATCGATATTTTAATGATATTACGGTTCGAATAGATTGTACATCAGCTAGTTTATGATGGGGAATCTAAATGGACCTCCACTGCCACAATTTAAACTTACTAAAGCCATCAATAAATGGTACTACAGGGCTAAAACTACCAAGAATGTTTAAGGACATGCATGCATACCATCCCTCTGACAGTAGTGCATTTTCTCTTAAGAAGAAATAGACTAATACTGTGTATGTAATGCAATATATTTGTGTTTTTGTATGTATTTTTTGGGAGAAATAAATGTAAATTAGTGCCTAGTTTAAATTTGTTAACATAAATTGCATGGCTATAGTCCGTCCATGCTGACTGGTGAAATTTTTGGCTGACTGGTGAGCCGCTCTATTTTGTCAAGCCCTGTATATATATATATATATATATAGATAGATATGTGTGTGTGTATGTATATATTTGCTAATTTTATCAAAGTTCGCCTTTGCTGCTGTTGCCCAAGCCGCAATGCCATACTCGAGAACTGGTCTCACTCATCCAGTATACAGTTTCTTTAGTATTCTTTCGTCTGCTCCCCAGCTTGTGCCAGCAAGTTTCCTCATGATTGCCATTCTTTGTCTGGCTCTCATTCGGCTTTTCTCGATCTGACTTTTCCATGTCATGCGCCTATCAAATGTGACGCCCAAGTAGTCTGGGTTGTTGTTTGGCCACAGATATTTGCCGTTAGACTTATTTTGGTGTTCTGTGGTTTATTTGAAAACGAGAATATCATACATGTTGTTTTTTCTTCATTTATTTTGACCAGCCATGATTTTGCCCACTCCTCCAATGATGTTAGGGCCTGCTGCATCTGATTGTTTGCTACAGTGAGATTTTTTGTAGGTAGTGGCTGATCCATCTGTACATTTTTCCAGATACTTCACATCTTCGTAGCTTGACTTTAAGTCCCTCTTTCCACAACTACTGAATCCTTTTTCTCCTGGTAAGCATCCTCTATTTCCTGTGCTATGAGAGTGATCTGGTAATCAATGGATCTGTGTTGTCTAAATCTTGCTTGCTGTAGAATTAATATTTGTTTTTCTTCCAAATGCCACATCAGTCTGATGTTTATCATACGCTCCATCAGTTTACCTACACAGCTCAGTAGACTGATAGACCTGTATCCATTTGGATCTGTTCTATCTTTTTCTGTCTTTGGTACTGGTATAAGTACAGCATCTTTCCATGCCTGCGGTACAATTCCCCTTTTCCAGCTTTGGTTCAGGAGTGACAGTAACTTCCTCTTTGCTGTTTGGCCCATCCCCATCAGCAATTCATTTGTTACCCCATCTTTTCCGGGCGATTTCTTTTTCTTTAAAGATCTCATGGCCTCATTCATTACATTTATTGTTAGTTTTGCCATCATGTGCTCCTCTGGTACCATCTTGATGTTGTCGTTGCTCTTTTGTTCTTCAAAAAGATACAAATGAACAGAAGTCAAAATGATAATAAAAGCAAAGCAAAGCAAAGGCCGCAGTCCATCATAGATGATGATGGCATAATTAATTTTGCTAGCGCTATTTTTAGCAAGAATTAACTTTTTTCCTCACTCTCTCGTCTCAAGCCGCCTGACCCCAGTGGCAAGTCAAGGACAAGACGACTAGGGGGCGACTACGAGATGCAGGGGACTCCGCATCAAGCACCTGTGAAAAAGACGGAGTCCGGAGTCGTACCCACAACCTAATCACAAGGCCGACGGCTTAACCACTTCGCCACGGAAATGAAAATAAGGGACAAGAAAAAGGCATGGTAACAATACTTGGAAGCCAAGAATACAGCAGGAAAAACAAAGCAATACAAAGAATATATAACACTCAGAACAGGAGTCAAGAAAATTGGGATAATAGCAAAACACAAATACTGGGAGAACTTTGAAGAAAGATTGGAAAAGAATGCTGAAGAAAACCAGAGAATGTTCTACAGGACCCTGAAGAACATAATGAGTGAAAAAGAGTCCTCACAGAAATTTGTAAAAGACAGACAAGGTGCTTTGCTTACCACTCTGATGGAGACTGGATAGACGAAAGGACTACTTCACAGTGCTCTATTGCAGAGGGAGACCAAGTTCCAGGTAAGAGGCTATAATACAGAGGAGGAAATAAATGACTAGGAAAATATCACTGGAAGAGCTGAAAGTAGCACTGAAGAAAATACAGGTTCACAAAGCAGCTGGAAATAATGGAATAACACCAGAAATGGTAAAGTGTATGGGAACTACAGGTGAACTGTTATTCCTGAGGGTTCTCTGGGCAACCTGGAGCCACAAGGCTATACCAAAGGACTGGAAGAAAGCCATCACTATACCAATGTTTAAAAAGAAATAACAACCGACAGCGTAAAAACGTAGAGGTATATCCCTCCTTGGTGTTCTTAGCAAAATCTATTCTAGGATACTGGAGCAGAGACTAAGACATTTGGCTAAGCCACATATGGCGAAACACAAAATGGTTTCAGAGAAAACAGAATTACTCAAGACCTTATCTTCAAACTCAGGCAACTGATTGGGAAAGCTCTTAAGTATGAAAATGAAATGGGCAGTATTTCTTGGATCTAAAAAAGACATTCAATAAGGTTCCCTGGAGCAGGCTCTGTGACTGCCTGGAAATAAGCAACAGCCCATCAATCTTGATCTTCTCTATACATATTTATAAGGCCTACAGAAACTATATCAGACGCTTCACTTTCCTTTAACGAGCGGGACGTCCAGCCCAGACCAGGTGTAGAGATAGCCACTGGATTCACAGTTTGGCTTGCTATTCAGGAGCTTCATGCCAATGGCCTCTCCTACATTATTGTGTCCCCAACAGCACCTTCATGATGGACCCCCTGTTTCTTACAGACCCTGCTGTGGGGCGCGACCGAGTACCCGGTGATATAACTGGGCAGGCAGATTAGTCTTGGTTGGCAGCCAATCTAAGAGAAGGTAAACTCTTGACTCTAAACCCGGGTAGACGAAGCTCGTTAGCCTGTTCAGGCAGTTCACCTAGTAGAGGCCGAACTCTGATTTTAAACCCACAAGTCCCAGAGAGTACTAGCTAGTCTTGGGACAATGAGAGTATCATCGAATGTCTCGAGTAACTAGCATCTGCGGGCAACGACTCCACTGCCTTTTGGAGACCTCGGGAGAGGATAGGGCTACAAGAGTAAACCCAGACAGAAAATCCGGAATGGTAGCACCTAAGGCGAATGGTTTCAAAATTACAAACTCATTCCAGCAGCTCCTGCAGCTGAGCTGGTGCCAAATTGTCATGCTTTGCATTCTTTGGATTACACCAGGGTTGCAGAGAGGGGGATCCTACAGTTTGGGCAGCCCAGGGTCTGCATATTCAGCGCCTAGGCTTGCGCCCTGAGAGGCTACTCACAGGGTGCTATGCGCATAGTCTGCAAAGACTGAGATGTCTATGAATGACAGAAACTATATTAAGACAGGAAACCAAATATCAGAGGAGTTCAAGACCCCAAGTGGCTTGAGACAGAGCGACATTATATCACCATATCTCTTAATACTTACTACTCATGGAAGATGTCATTAGAGCCTCTAAGGAGAGGACCAAAGGTACTGTCAGGTACTGGAAGATGAGACCAGTCAATATATAGAGGAGCTGGTGTTCACCATTGAAATGGCCCCGATTACTAAATCCAATCCAACCTTTAAATTTGGAAAGAACAGTTGGAGAGAAAACAAAAACCATGGTGATTTTGAGAGACATCACATTTTTCTGAGAGAACGGCTTCTGGGACTGGTCAAGCAGTTCAAAACTAGAAATAAGGTATTAGAAGGGTTTGCTTTGCGAGGGGTAGCAATTGGTAAAATTTTTCAAGTCATAAATAGAAGATTCCTAACCTAAGGAGAAATAAGTACGAAAACTAAGACGACTCTGCAGAGTCTCTAAACAACTAGTTTCTTGGAGGGTGGTTTAACCGATGTGCGAGTCCATCTTAATAGACTCACACTAGAGCTAAGTAGACTTGTAGCCATGTAGGCGCCATCTATAGCTGCTCTTAACAAACATCATGGGAAAAGGTACAAATAACTTGGGTAGATTTTTAATTTGAATTTGGTCTGGGCAGCGGCTGTTAAGTCTACTCTTTTTGATTTCCAAATGTCAAGGAATTTTCAACGTGCTCGACACTGAGCATGGGAGTCCGATCTCACTACCCAAAGATCAGGGTAATATTTATCAGAAGATCCGCGTGAAAAAAATTCCACTCCACTGTGATTCGAGCCTGTGACCTCCGGCACCCGAGACGGACACCTTACCTGGAGACCACGACCACTCTTTTAGGATGTCTGTGTTTTTCTTTTTTGCCGTTATAAATAAATGATTACAAATACCATACTATTTCAGATCTAAGTTATGTACCTGATTTAATTTCTTATTCATTAGGAAAAAAGAAAGGCCAGTCAGTACAGTCGCAGTTCCAGGAGCCCAAGTCATTATAGTTTCCATGATGAGGAGGTAACACAAGTCTTGCAATGTACTCATTACTTCTTGTTTTTCCTTCTAATTCTCAGCAGTAGGCTATTCCTCATTCAGCCGGCTTTTGGTCTGTGCGAATAGTGATACATGCAGTGCCATGAGATGGAGACTATTTTACCCCAGAAAGAATCCTGTTCTGATCCCCACACAAAAATTATCTTTATTTTACCTTTTAACATATTGGGGGTATAGTTTCTAGTTATTTGATCCAAACCAAGAAGACTGTTCAAGTCAGTAGGGCTTTGACCTGTGTGAATGTCAGTGTATACATGGTAATCACAAGTTGTAGAGTCTACTACTATAGAGCAGAGGTCCCATCCTTTTCACCCTCACAGACTGGTGAAAACAGGAAACATTGTTTGCGGACTGGTGAAAACAGGAAAAATTGCTCGTGGACCTGTTAAAATATAAAAAATTGTTCCCAGACTAGAGAAAACAGGACAAATTATGTGCAGACTAGTGAGAACAGGAAAAATTGCTTGCAGACCGGTGAAAACAGGAAACATTTTTCATGGACCTGTGAAAATAGGAAAACATTTTTCACAAACTGTTGAAAATAGTAACAATTTTTTCAGACCTCTCAGACATAAAAAAATCCCATTATTTATATAGTATTTTGGTCATTAGTTGTTAAGGCTAATATTATAAAATGAAAATTCTATAGCCATTTAAAATAACCAGAATTCAAGCAGTAAATAGATAAGGTATTTAGCAGCAATGTCCTTTTTCACGAATCGGCAGGAAATTTCTGCAAACCGGCAGCGGTCCTAGGACCGGCGGTTGGGAATCACTGCTCTAGAAGGTTTAGTCGCTTCTTATGAGATGTTTCCAGTATGGAAGTGGCTTTATTACTGTCACTCATAGAGCCCTCCTAAAAAACAATTGACAGCTTTTGTTTTAGTTACAACACTTCTCACTGAAGACAATAACGTTACAGAAGTATTAGTCAGTTTAGACAAGGGCATACATACAAAAGCAACCTACAGGTAAAAAGAAAATGTCTTCATTAGGGACTAAGGACAACACAAATGAAAATATCAAACTAATCTCAATAAAAAAGATAGCGACGCCCAAAGATAACGACGCCCAAAGATAACCTAAACATCCCAAAGTAAAGAAACAAAGGTAGGACAAGTTTCATTATTCTCTTAATCACTGCTATCTTTATTGTATGGACTCGTCCAGTTGACTCTATTGTAAATTGGTACCTGAAAAAGTCAGGTGAAAATTCAGAGCTGCCACAAGAGCTACTGAGTTTGTGTTCTTGTCTGTGCTTTCAGCAATGACAGAGACAGAACAGATATGCAGGTGCAATAAAGTCGGTTTTGTGAGCCATTTTCCATTTCCATTGTTGCCCTTATTTCCTAATGAAGGTCTTTTGGTCATTGTTTAGGTTTTGTGTTGTAGATGTGCCCATGTATAAATTCACTCATTCATATTTTTCTTGTTATCAACCATTCTTTTACTGTAGTCTCTCTTATAACCACCTTCTCACTAGACACCAGAGAAAGAAGAATCTGAAGTAAGAAGGTCTGAGTCTGGATCAACCACACTTTTTATCTCCTCAAACGGTTGTTGTTGTTGTTGTTTAATACCCGCAATGAGTAAGTTGACTCTTTTGTGTGCCCTGAAAAGGACGTTAAGTGGCAGGGTGCAGTAGCTTTCCTCACATCCTGATAGATGGTTGTGCTATGCTTTGGCTTCATTTGCATGGCGCTCACTACTACGGGGATCCATATCTCATCAGCCAGGATGCCTTGAGAACAGCCTGTTTCCAGGAAACGCTACATGGATGAGATATTGTGGTCTTGGTCAGTTTATTGTGTCTGAAGCTGATGCGACATCCTAGTCAGTATGTTGTGCCTGACTGGACTAGCATCTCAGTTCCTCTTCTCAAGCGATAATGAAGGAAAAAACAAAAGGGCCGCTGTAACCTTCCAAGCATTTTGTGAAAAGTGACTAAAGAGGATTGTTTATGGTACTAACAACCTCTTCAACTAAATGCTACATAGACTGTCACAGCAAAAGCATACATAATTGCTTTGATAAAGGCTTTCTGTGAGGGAGCCAACTGCTATGGTCACCCTCTTCTTCATATGTAGTAGAATGGAGACAAATATCACACTTCCCAGAAGCAGAGTTCTGCTGATGACGAAGTGAGTCATTTTCAAAAGTCTATGCATAAAGGAAATAAAAAAGGTTATTTTGAGTTCTTCCTTGCATCTAGATTAGGCCTCCACAAAAACCAAGATACAAACCTTCCATGCAACCCCATAGCGACAGGAATTATTTTTGATGCCAATCATAGCAGCTCCACTCAGGATTTCATTTGCCTGGCCAGCAAGTAAAACTTCCAATACACGAAGCCACCCGGACATCATTTGAAGAGTTGACCTAGCTGCCGTCTGTATGAATGCACTGCATCGAGTCTGGAATCAGCACTTAATCTGTGTCACCTTCCTGCAAGGGTCTCTGTGGCAAAGTGGTCAAGCCGTTTGCCTCGTGTTCAGACATGTCAAGTTTCGATTTTGAGCTGCAGCGATTGGTTCATGATAGCAATTTTTTCGAAGATCTGTGGGTTCATTGCTGGAGCTACGGAGTTCGTGCTTTGTGCGATGCTCTCGGCAGGCGGGATACAGTTCTGTGGAGAGAGACCGAGCCGTATGTGGAGACCCATGGCGATGAAGTCGAGTCCTCGCCTTTAACCTTCCTGCTGTATGGTTCCAAAACCTGAACTGTCCTGTAGAGCAATAAGAAACGCTGAAGTCTGTCACATGCCTAGCCAAAGCCAAAGGTGCATTCTTTCGTGCAATCCATTAGTAGGACTTGGTCTCAAACAATGAAGTCATCTGACGGACAAGCTTCGAAAGCACACTAACATTGCTTAACCGCCGTCGTTTGGAAATGTGACCTGCCTTGTTGAGGATGTATCCACCCACCAACTCTTAAAATAGAGCATCGATATCAAGGATGGGAAACAACCCTTTTCATCATGGTTCCACCCTCGCGGCCATCAACGTGCCAGCTGCTTCGGTCAAATCGGAAAGATCTCATTGCATGCAGCATGGGAATCACCGTGCTCATGGGCGGTTGGCTTAAGGTCTATTATCACCTAAGTAGACCATTTTTCTGCCCTCATTTATCATCAGACAGCCACATCAATTGCAACAAAAAAGCCATGTCTGTGGCTGTTTTTATGAGGCAAGTTGCTTTGCATTTCTGAAGCTCTCTTTATAAGGCAGGTTGTGTTGCACTGTGTTCTTTGCACATATTCCCAGTTTATCTGTCTCCAGTATGCATTTGTTTGAAGCTGCTTTTCTAACCTTTGGTTATCTCCAAGTTACCTGCAAGGCATCAGTTGTTTGACGTTAGAGTTGTCTCTCCTATAAAAGTAGCCGTACTGAACCATCTTTTCTACTTGGGATGAGCTCCCCACCAGGGAGCACAGTGTCATTTAGCCAGCAGGTCGAGACTGTTACCAGGGAATGGGCTCTCCTATCTTAACTTAAATCTAACTTCTTGATACTGGTTTAGAAGACTGTAGAGTCTGTATGCAACCAGTTTATTCTACTCCACATGATTTAAAAATAACTATGTGCATATACTCTATTCTTGAAAGCATAACTGGCCATGAGTCTATTGTTTCCTGTGACAATGCATTCTAAGCATTGACCACTCTGATCAGAAAATATTTCTCTATCTAATCTGGACCTTTCTTTAATTAATGTGTAGCCTATGCCCTCTTCTTCTTGTAGGTGGTTGTATTTTGAAAAACTAGTTATAGTCCTAATTTATCTTTTTCTTTGGGTATCTCATAAGCCTGTATTAAATCATCTCTAATTCTTCTCTTTTCTAGACACTGAAGACTGGTTTATCTGTCTTTCCTCATAACTATAATTCTGGAATTCCATCACCAGTTTTGTCACTCTTTTTTGTACCCTTTGTAGCATGTTTATATCCCCACTACGATAAGGACTCCATGCCTGCACCCAGTACTCCAATCAAGGTCTAACTAATGCTTTATTTAGTATGACTATCACTTCCTTGCTCCTATGTTTAATATCTTTTAAATCTTACCTAACATTACATTTACCTTTTACACTGCTGCCTGGTCCTGTTCACTCACCTGTATGATATATTATATCCCCTAGGTCCCTTTCTTTTTCTATTTTCCTAATATTGTTCTCTCCAATGCTATAATTATATTCCATATTGGATCTACTCATGTGGATGACTGTACATTTATCTAAACTATCTAATTATCTATAGATATTGGGACCCTTATGCTGGACTTTACCGCTTTGAGCCACAGCTACAAATATAACAGTTCAACCACTCTCCTCTGTAGTTATTTCCACTTCTTCACAGTCTGTATACCTCAATTTGAACTTCAAAGTACTTCTTCCTTGCAGTCCAGGAACACACATTCATTTGATGATGGCAGAAGTGACAGAGTGTCGTCCCCTTCCAGATATCAAGTTACGCCATACCTGGTTAAAGATGAACAACATTCTTGTACCTATTTGTCTCAAAATGGGTCACATGAGCATAGAAGATCACCAAGTGGAAGGTTAGTGTGCTAGAGTGTTTGCTTATCATTAACTGAAACACTATAGGAAGTTTATTTACCCCTTCATATAGTGATGGCTATATGTGCTTTCTCTGTTCTCCTTGATATGTTAGGTATCTCTGCAGCAGATGTTTATATATATGAACTAGTGACAATGATTGCAAAGGCAAATATATTTAACCCTTTACAATCCACCTAATTTATTAGATTTGTGTCTTAACATCTGAGGCAAGATAGGCCTATACCTAGCTCCAAATATCCAATAATTATTTTATCAAAATAAAGCTCATTGATATTAAACAAGGTGAGCTAAATTTATGATTAATTGATCTAAAGACACATAATTATATTGTTTAACATATGAAATATTCATGATCTATACTATATTTCTCTAAGTTTGTAAATATTTGTATAGATGTATTTGTCTGAAGGTGCCATAACTTGCAAATGGTAAGACATATCAAGCTGAAGTTTTCGCTGAACATTCCATGGCCGATTTGTAGATCAGTTCACATCGTTATGTCATTCCCTTTATGAGTTATGGGCATATTATATCATTGGCTTTTTCTGTCTTGTCAGACAATAGCAATTGTGCCTTGAAAATAATGGATGTAACTACAGTCCATGACGATAAGGAATGTGACTTGTAAGACCAATTCGAGCAGAGAAATGTCTTCCATAGTGTGTGCAAGGAAAGTGTGGCATCACATGTCTTCTCAAACGCTGAGTACCTAGCCTATCCGCAATCAGTATCTCCTTTGTCTGCATTCCATGCTTAATCCTGCCCCTCCATACAATTTGATCTATGGCGTCCTGTTCCCATGATTCAAAATCGATGCCCGCATCATACATATCCCGCTTGCATACATCTTTTGACCAAAATAGTGGCCGGCACTTATACCTTTTCTCCAACGGTAATTTCCCATAGAAAAGATCTTTTGGTATTCTGCCATCATCCATCCTCCGAGTGTGTGCCAGCCAACACGGCCATCAAAGACTAAGAAAGATTGTGACAGTGCCTGTTCTCTCCAACACCTCTGCGGTGATGATATTGTCTTGCCATCCAACCTCTAGGATTCTGCGCAGGTGCCTCGTGTGATAGCTGTTTAGCCACCTCTTCTGGTACGTGTAGGTAGACCATGTCTCACCGCCATAAAGAAGGGTATACAAGTGTTTTGGTTTTAACAGTGAGCTTCTTGTTCTCCTTGACCCTTTTTGTTAATCTACTCATTGTTGTTGCTACCTTGCCTATCCCGATATTGATCTCTTGGTCCAGGGATACTCTATTATTAACTAAGGATCCTAGGTATGTAAAGTGATCTACTACCTCGAGATCCTCATCATCAATAGAGATTACTGGTGCCTTGTTAGCATCGTGGATCATAACTTGTGTTTTATTTTTGCTGATTGTTAATCCAAACTCACAGCAGGCACCATAAAATGCAGACAGTAAGCTTTGCAGTTCCTTCTCTGAATGAGTCATAATTGTGGCATCTTCCACAAAGAGGAGTTCTCTGATCAGCACCCTGTTTATTTTGGTCTTGGCGTTTGTCTTTTGGGCATTGAGTAGGCCACCATCTGTGCGAGAATGAATGAATATACGACCATCATGGTCGTGGAAACGCATGCTTCAAGAGGAGTGAAAAATATATTCCAAAGACCGTTGGAGCAAGTACACAGCCTTGTTTTACTCAACATTTGATTGCAAACTCTTCTGAGGATCCACCGTTAAAGTTGATGGTGCCTTTCATGTCAGTGTGGAATGACTCAATGATGCTCAGAAGAATCAGTGGGCAACCAATCCTCAGCGCTTTGAATAGACCCTCATAACTGACCATGTTGAATGCCTTCGTGAGATCTATGAAGGCAATATACAATAGTTGCATTTGTATTTATATTGCAACATATAGACATATTCCAGCGAAAACCGCATTGTGACTGGGTAAACTTGGTCTCCTAGGATCAAGAGTTGCGCCAGAACAATTTTACAAGTATCTTCCCAATGGTGCACACAAGCAAAATTCCTCTGTAGTTGTTGCAGTCACTCCGGTCGCCATTTTACTTGTACAAAGTTACAGTGCTTGAATCTTTTAAATTATATATATTATATAATATTAAGTTCACCAAAGAGGAGCAGCGTTGTGTTACCCATTTTTTGAGAAGCAATGGGATGAAACCTATAAAAATTCATTGGCGGATGCAGGTCCAGTCCAGTCCAGTGCATTTCAATAGTGGGGTGGCCATCTTTTAACTGTAATTATGACATCATGTTGTTCGCCTACACCGTGATTATACATGCAGGACACTCTTGACATCCTTAGGAACCATATGAATAAGTTACAGTACAAAGACATGGTTTTTCTAATTTCTATCCCACCTTTAAGGTTTTCATTTGAAGCCCCTCGTATCTCTCTTCTTATTATAGTTTATTAATTAATTTGTTTACCTATATCTTTGTATGTGTGTCTCTTGATATTAATTTTTTTTTTCCGGATTAGTTTTTGGGATATGTTCATATTTTTACTGTGCAATCATATTGACCATTTCTGGTTTTTCTTCTTCGTTCATCCTCATATCAAGGTCTCGGTTTCTTTTACAAAGGACACCATTATTTGTAAGTCTGTTTTATCTCTGTACAGCTTTTGTCTTATATCTGTCTCGTGTGGCCAGTATTGTTCTCTCTTTTCCTGCATGAGCATGCACCTTTGCAGGATGTGCTCCCCGGTCATGATATGCTCCCCACAGACACTTGTCATCTGTTCCAATCCTCATTTTGTTGTAAAGATGCCTCTTGAGTCTGTTATGCCCAGTTCTCTGAAGATTATGACTTGCTGTTCTCTAGTTAAGTTAAAGTAGCTGTCTTCTTTTTGGAAGTCGGGTTGTCGATCAGCCCATTTTCCCTCGAAGTTGGGTTTAATTATGGATTGATCACTTCTGGTTCAGTTCACTCTATTTCATAATTGGCACATGAACTTAAACACTTATTTTGTTTTTGTTGTGATTTATTCATTGTTTCCTTTCATTTATTGTCTTTGACAAAGGCCTTGTGAATGTAACGAAGGTATCATTTTGTTTTTGTGCTGGTGAGATGACTGAGCTAGATATAGCATTTAAAAAAAAAAAAGGAAATGTCTGGTTTTATATAGAAATCAGAACAAGAACACTTAGAAGCAAATGATGAACGATGCAAAAATATGCCTAACAATGTTTTGCTTTATCCGTGTTTCTCAGTTCCAGGTCATCAAACATTTCTAACAATTCTTCGCCCTGCAGCGATGGAAAATGTTACAGAAACCACCCACATCAAGGGAGTTCTAGGTCATGTGTCTACAGTAGTGGGAGTAGAAAATCCAACAACAGACGTAGACTGTCTAGAGCCGGTAGGCGTCATCGTTGGGGTTCTTCCTCAAGACATCACAGGAAGAAATGTTCGCATTCTCGGGACAGACCAGCGGGAAAGTGGCGGTCTTCACCAGGGGCTGTCAAAAGAGCTAAAACTATCATTCAGCGAGTGGCCAGCGCATGGAGCGCTGTAAGTGATAACAAACAAAAAAACAAACGAAGTACAAAAAGAAGCAGAAAGACCAGCTCGTCTAAAAATGACAGGGACAAAGGGAAGAGGCACAAGTCTGGGGAATCGAGAAGCCGTAGCAGATCAGAGGGCAGCCAACGCCGTAAATCATCTAGAAAGAACTCCTCTGGTGGTTACCTGATATGTCGGCTCATGTAATAATGAATATTTGATTGAGTCTCTGTAGTTAGAAACAGGAGAGGGATTATAAATAGCTTACTTCTAGATAAGACACTGACAAGCATTATGAAATGGAAAATCAAAGTTAGGAAATTTAGACATTCTAAAGTAGAGTGCTTGCCATTAGTGTGACTCTAACAGCACATGTCACTTTGTATGTCACAAGTGAACAATTTGGTTTTTTCCTAAGACTTTTATAAGAATTTAACTATTACAACAACAAAAAATCATTGAGCCTGTTTATTTCTATTTCTAGAGTCTTTCTGGATAATTTTAGGACACAGAATAGGTTTTTATTTGTACCTCCAATAGAATAAGAAAAACAAGATAAGTCGGACCAGGATTTTGCAGAATTGGTAGAAAGCAAAAAAAAAGCTTAAGGACTGTAGTTAAAAATGAGAAAGCTGTGGTAAAGCTGAATGTCAGATTTCAATACCCACAGAAACAAGTATACGTCAGCTTTCTTCTTCACTGTGCTGCTTAGTAAGCATTGGGCTACCGCTTTAGAAGACTCCGTACTGGCAGTCTACACTTTATGTGGACTCTTGCAGTGGTGGTTTCTGTATCTATTTGTTTTACATGATGAGGTTGCTATAGCAGCTTTATATTGCATGCAATGGTCCTATTTATTCCTCCCCTTTAATAGGTTCTGAGGTCCACACGGACGATGGGTCCATTTTATATGGCCACAAATACAAAATGACAACCAACAACCTCATTGTCCTAATATTGGCATGTGTGAGCGCGCATGTAAAAGTGTCTCATACTTGTTTGTGTGAGTTTTTACATTAAGAGCTTTAGGAAGAACACACATTTTTAGCACACTGTTTTAAATACATTTCGACAGTTGTGTTTTCAGCTGTTTTCTCACAAATATAATTACGTACTGTCAGCACCAGATACAGCCGTGTCTTACAATATCTAAAACATCATATTGTGTTGGAATCATTCATTGCTAGTTTATATAGATCCCATCTAGATGGTGCATTTGCTTGGGATTTACACATTTTCATTGCTAAAGAATAAAATATACTAATGTTTTTTACAAAGGTTTTATCTTCTTGATATGTGCA
This sequence comes from Ariolimax columbianus, assembly GCA_036924085.1. Lineage (NCBI taxonomy): Eukaryota > Metazoa > Mollusca > Gastropoda > Stylommatophora > Arionidae > Ariolimax > Ariolimax columbianus. The sequence goes on along the minus strand of JAVGWX010000007.1, from coordinate 50,357,309 downwards.
CGTGGGGAGTACATGTAGAAAGCTGTGTGACAACACTTTGTATATCAGATAGGCCTGCCGAAAGCAATGATAGCCAAATAGTCTCGTTTACAGATGCCCTGTCCATGGTTACAGCACTAAAAAGCCAGAAAAATACAGAACTAAATGACTTAAGATCAGTACTCTTGTCAATTATGCCAGCAGTCGACACCCAAAAGAGTCGTGGTACAATGGGTTACATCCCACTGTAACATTCAAGGCAACGAGGAGGCAGACAGGCAAAAGAAGGTGGACAGCCAGATTCTAGTGTGACCTACGAAGAGTCCAAAAGGTTTATTAGGGTGAGATACATGGCCAAATGGTAAACAGAACATACTGGCTACACAAAAAATGATGCCCATTACCAGTTGATCAGAAGAGAGCAGGTCTTGGTCTTCAGACTTCACACAGGCCACAACAGACTGAGGTACCATCTATTCAATAAACTGAAGATTCGTGCTACTGACGAATGCACCTGTGGTACCGGGAAAATGACCCCTGAACATCTGCTACAAAATTGCTCGACATACGAGGACCAGAGAAAGCACATGTGGCCATCACCAGTGGCAACACTAGGCAAGCTCTATGGCAGTGTAGACAGCTTCAGGATGGCCGCTGCTTTTTTTGAAAAATTCAAGTTGACGTCTGACAGCGTACGAAGAAGAAGAGAGGCCTGCAGATAAATCTTCACAAACAAAAATTATGAATCTTACAAGTCACTGACGTCAAAGAGTGGGCTAGTGGTTAGTGACACGGCTCATAACCCTAAGGTGATGGGTTCGCTCCCCATCATAGCAACGGCCATTACCCTAGAGAAGCAAACCCTTAGAAAATGCAGAAGAAAGCAGACCCTTACATAAAATACACGCTGAAGTCGGATGCACTGGGAATTCGAAAAATAAGGCGAACAAAATAATAAAAGTAAAATAGATTGAAATCAAACTGAATGGAAATATATTACAGAAGGTAGAACACTTCACCTACTTAACCCTTTACAGTCCCAACTGTCCAGTGCAATCAAGTAGAGTGGCACCAGTTACAGTCCGACTTATCTGAAGTCATATTTCAATAATTTCTTGTTATTTAGCTAAATTTGATTTATTAACAAAAACCTAATGACTTTTGTGCTGTTAACATGCTGAAGACGGATGTATCGGACAGAAAAGAGCAAATATTGCAGTCAAGCTGTAAACACAACGCATCCCGTTCTTCGGACTACATCCTGCTACTTGCAATGCCCTGTTCAAGGCTTGGTAGAGGGAAATTGAGAATGAACGCAGAAGAAGAAGTTCTGTTAACCATGAAACACATACAATTACTGTTCTTGTCTTAACATTATGACTAAAATCTTGTAAATTGGGTTGGACTGTAAAGGGTTAGACAGCAAAATTGAACAGGACGGAGGCGAAGCAACTGAAATATTTTCTTGATTCACCTTTGCCTCATTTGTATTCAACCAACTAACAATTATCTGGAAGTTGAGAACACTAAGCAGTTACATCAAACTAAGGCTGTTCAACTCCAACACAATATGTTACAAAGAAACAAAGAACGAAAGACAAAGTATGCCCTCTCACAGGAAAAATAATAAGTAAGAATAGGGAGGCAGCTAATCTACTTAAAGAGACATGGATACAGCGGGATGAAGATCAATCTGTATTACAGAGGAAATGCTTTATAAAAAATTTGAGGGGTTGAAAGTGAATAAATGTCCAGGTCAAGATGGTATTCATCCAAAATTGCTGTTTGAAATTAGAGATCAACTAGCAAAACCATTGGCTATATTATGTTCTCAATCACTTGCAAACAGGATTGTTCCATAGGATTGGAAAGATGCAGGAGTAATCCCCTTATTAGAAAAAGGCAAAAAATCAGATCCAGCAAATTATAGACCGGTGGGTTTAATTAGCATAGTCTGTAAATTGTTAGGGTCAATAATCAAAGAAAATATTGTAATGCATTTAGACAAGTTTAATCAACGCATTCCGTTCTCTGGACTACATTCTGCTACTTAAGCCCTTTCAGGGTTTGGTAGCGAGAGATTAAGAACGAACGCAGAAGAAGAAGAAGAAGACAAGTTTAATCTAATCAGAAATAGTTATCATGGGTTTACTAGGGGGATATCGTGCTTATTAAATCTATTATAATTATAAGACCATCCTCAACACATTAGTTAGCTTTTCATCATTGCTGTTCTTCTGCTTTGTTCACATAGATGTTGAACAACAAAAACATGACCAAAGATTGTTTATTTTCACCTTTTGAATGGAACACCATGTCTCAGAGAATGTTACATGAATTGATGAAAATAAATAACAATATTGAACGTACATACATCAAGGTTAGTGATATTGCACAATATTGCTGATGAATAGAAAAAATACAATATATATTTTCCAGTAAGGCACAACAATAAAAGAAAACGCGTATGTTTTCGGGACAGAGGCACAGAAAATTTGAAGATATACATATATATATAATAAACATTTACAGCCTGACAAGTTTTCACACTGCCATGGTATGCTCAACACTGACTGTGAGTATAGTATCTAAATGCATCTTTTTAATTGCATCTGTAAGATTCCATTTGATACAAAATAAGACAACATGATAATAAACAAGACGAAGACTTTCAGACCATGCAGTCATTCCAAAAACAAGTCATTCTCAAGGTTTGCAAAGGTCTCTTTTTTTTCTTTTTTTGTTAAGGGTTCACATATCAAGAGTTCATATATTGTAGACACTTTAAAAACAGAGACAAACATTCACAAAACAAACCAACAACAAGTTTGAGTTTAGTAGTCGCACAATATAACAGATACATCAAAAGTTGTTCTCACAATGAAGTTCAGGGCGATCACCATTAGCAACTTGCTGCAATTATTACTCACAGTCTGCTACCATAGCTAAAACCTAGCATCACACTACAAACTTACAAGCAATTCCTGAAAAATAACTATAGACAGGAGTGGCTAGATCTGTGGGACACATCCCAGACAGGTCGAGTATATTTCAAACACCAAGCAAAAACCAGATCCCCAAGACCCAGCCAAGAAACTGAAACGAAGAGACCAGAGTTTGATCTTCAAGCTGAGAACAGGCCATGCCCCTCTCAACAAACATCTGAATAGATTAGACCAATTACGTGAACCAAACTGCAGATTCTGCCACGACCACAAGGAGTCAGTCGAGCACCTCCTGACTTTGTGCCCAGGACTGGCCGATCTACGGAACCTGCTTCTACCACCACACCTCCACCATACACAACACACTATATACATCACTACAACAATTGAGGAGGACGTGTGCTTTTGCCCAGGAGGCATTGGGCTTCAAGAGTTGTCAGCTCACAGCTAAAGGGATTATATCATCATCACCCATAGTCAGCAAGAATGTCAGAGGTTGATAAATGGCTTTTCTCAGACTTGCAAAGATTTTGGTTTCACAATAAGTCTCAACAAAACAAATGTGCTGGGACAGGAAGTAGATGCCACGCCAACTCTTAGCATAGATAATTATGAACTGGCAGCTGTGCACCAACTCATATACCTGGGATTCCTCATCAACGACAAGCTCTCCGTAGACCAAGAAATAGACAGTCACATTGGCAAAGCTGCTGCTACATTTTCTCACCTCACATCACGTGTTAGGAAAAACCAGAAACTGACATTTGAAACCAAGGTCATGGTGTACAATGCATGTGGTCCTATATGCATCCTATATGGTAGCGAAACTTGGGCAACCTATGCCAAATAAGAGCACAGGTATTATACCTTCCATTTAGGGCGCCTGTGATTCATTCTTAGAATTACATGAAGGGACAGAGTTACAAGTGCAGAGGTGCATTTTCGCACTGGTTTCCCAAACATGCACACTCTCCATAGGCAGCAAAGACTAAAATGGCTTGGTCATGTTTGTTACATGAAAAATGGTTGCATATCCCAAAGATATCTTCTATGGACAGATGACAAGAGAACAGTAGGTCTGCAACATCTGAGGTTCATCAAAAATGTATGAATGTGTGATATGAAGGCCTTGGATTATAAGTCTGACATCCTGGGAAGACGAAGCTGCAGATTGATCCAAGTGGAGATGTACTTTGACGAGCCACCTCATGCTTGGTGAAAAGAAGCTCCTGCAACATGGAGAATTGAAACGATGTCGCAAGGAGAAAGAAAACAAAAAAGCTAAGTAGAGAGTTATATCTCCGTGGCCTTATTATCCTATAGTCAGTCATGACTGAAAGGGGCTACTATATGTCCTCAAAATATGTTTTGGAATAAGAAAACATGAGTTTCAAACTCGCTGTCACTTTATTCCAGAAAAAATAACAAGCTATCATGTAATACAGTAACAAACAACACCCAAGAGTTTAGTTTCAGGCCTTCCAGTCACACCTAAAAAAAGACAACAAAAGTTATTATCAATACTTAAAAAGTCTTCTTCAAAGTTCATAAACCAAGGGATCAAGCTTTGCAGTCACTATACAATAAAACAATGGATCATTCACACAACAAAACAACATGCAAGATTTTCTCACCAAATGTCGTCAAAGCCCTTTCCAAGATTTGCAAACTAAGTCTTTGCATCCAAACTATACCAAAAATATTAACAAGCATTCATGCAGCACAAAAAGAAACAACATCCAAGATGTTGAAGGTCAAACAGTCACACAACACATCAAATACAACAAAGTCATTTCTCTGGGGCTAAACAAATGTAGACGCAATGATGAAGAGAATAAGAATGCAATCCCAACAATACACCATCAAATAACGGCCACGCTAAAAAAGACAACATCGCCTCAATATTACCATAATTAAACGAATCAGTCTCACTAAAAGCAGGCAAAATGGTATGTACACAGAAATAAATGTCAGATTCAGATTCATTTTGATTACAAATACTAAAACTTATTTTTGTAATGTTTTCCACCATGGCAACATAATATCATTCTGTGATAGACAAGAACTCTTACATAAACTATGCTGGTTTTTTTTCTCTCACTGACTTTATATCAATTTGAGGGATGCCACCTTTGCGATGTGGTTTTACAGAGTATGTTACTGCAAGGTTGCACTGTTTGGTGTTCCACTAATATTCTGAGGTTTCCATTACAGTTGGAGCCGATTCCGCACTTACACAACATATATTGAATCCAATGCCTTTTTTTTCACCGGCACATGTATACAAAGTGGCAACTATAGGTAGAGTTAAGACACTCGCATCTCAAGAAACAAATTAAAGCACGAAACAGTGGATGTTCAAAACCTGCAAGTTTCAAGTGACACCTAGTCTCAACTACAGTTCTCCCGGAGGTGGGCAATGAAGTTGGAGGTCCTGTGTACATGCTATGGACTTAACAGTTGAATATTTTTAAAAAAGCAGGCTGTTAGTCGTATGTCTGGGCACAAAAATTACAAAGAAAAATTAATGAAATGTCTACCCAAGATAGCACCCGCCTTTCCCAGATCCAGTAAGCTACAGGCCGTACAATGACAAACATACATACCATGGATAGCCTTCAAGTACTTGACAACAGGTCTACACCTGCTTGCCTCAATACCAGGATTCCAAGAACGGATACAAAAGCCTAAAAAAAGTATGCAATAACACTAGACCTACAGTAACGACGGGAAAGCAAAATTAATATTTTGCTTACAGCATTCTTATTGGCAATTGTAAATTAACAATTGTGCTGAGTTGGCATGTATTCGTTGAAGACCTATGCACCGCAGGGAGTTGAAAGGTTTTGATTGGTTTAAATAATAGTACATGTTGGTTGCATATTATTTACAACTTACAACAAATAAAACATTATAATTAAACATACAAATTTAATTTAATTTAGCAAAGGTACATAAAGCCACCGACATATTGTGAGGTACCTGTATACCCACTCCAGTGTGAATATGAGAGACATTCAACAACAACAATAAATAAATAATATCTGAACATTGGAAACATGATGCCTGACATGGTGCCCAGGACGTGAACAGTAAGCAAGCAGTGCCAACCTGGTATAGGACCATTGCACACTACTAAGTATGCTGCAGGAGGTGACTAAGTAGGGTTGCAAATGAGGCTGGCATCATATCTTTTCTGGGATATTTAGAATCCTGATATTCAAACAGGCATGTTAATGTCTGTTGCCAGGTAGCCAAACTCTTCGGCTATACGTTGTAGGTATTTTAGAACTTCCTGCAGCTTACTAGGTCTGGGGGAAGAAATAATTTGGGTAGATTTTAAACTTGAATTTTCTCCAGGCAACGACCATTAAGCCGGCGCTTTTTGATTTCTAACTGCCAAGAGATTTTTTACAAGGGCAAGAATAGTACCACTGCCCCACAGAGAGCATGTCGTAAATGGTGACTAACTGTGTGACATGGCATAACACCAGACATGGTTAGGGGGTTTGCTAAGAGCAGCATAGATGGGGTCTAACAGGCTGCAGGTCTACTTTACTCTAGTGTTTGAGTTTATTAAGATGGACTTGCACATTGGTTAACCACCCTTCGCTGCACTTGTCCCAACGCAGTGGAGTAATAAGCTGCTTGAGCCTAGCTCGCTAAGCAGGAAATAATCCTCCAGGCTATATCCAGAGCTGGGACCTACACAGGGGCATCGACCCCTGTAGAGCTACAGGTCTACTAAGACGTGCTCTCAGTATAGCAGTGGCCTATTCTCATCTTCAAACGCAGTCTTTAGGAAAACCACTCAAGGAGACCTTTTCACATGAAACAAAGAGCTACAGAAGCCACATCTGCAATAGCACAAGAATGCTTTGGAGCAGGCTTCCTGCAGATAGTGACCAGTGGCCTTGGTAGTTCCTCTTTTCCCTAAAGTAGCTCAGAACAGGGGATAGATGAAACTTAACTTAACGTCTTTATACTGGTTTAGAAGACCCTGCAGAGTCTGTATACAACCAGTTACATTTACATCACCTTGCTCTAAAATCTATGCGCATCCAGTTTATTCTTAAACGCATTAACTGTCCCTGCCTCCACCACCTCCCCTGGCAATGCATTCCAAGCAGAAACGCTAGGGACTCCATGACAGTGTCTCTGAAAAGCTTAAACATTGATGCCACCTCATGGGAGTTGCTTGCCAAGGACTGTTCCATCTGACTTATGCTAGTATCACCAAAGGTGCTCAGATTGTAAGGCGAAACTTCATCATGCAGGCTCAGAGAAAGAGCAGAATGCACAACTCCACAACCAACTCCTCGCACGGTCTGTCGTGCCACGGTTGGTCTTTACAGTCACATGAGAACATATCTAGCAGCAGAAGTCTGATGCTGCCATCATCTTTGCTTGCAATGGGCAATTATTACCATTGTAGGAGTTAAGAGTACCAAGGCTCTCATCATGGCCATGTGCAACATACTGACCAAAAACCTCTCACCTCACATCCACATAATGAACTTGAAAACAGGTCGTATTACAGCAGACAGCCTACGAGGTGGGGACACATGTGGTCAGCCTGATGAGAAGCTTTGCACTGCACTACAGAAATGAAGATCCAGGTCCACCTTCTTCAGTACACCTCAATATGTAAGAAGAGTGACTGTAGACCCATTACCAGAGACAATTTATCAAGAGTGAGCGGCTCAGATTTGAGTAGCTTAGAGAACAACAAACATAGGTGATAATAATTCAGACTGATGATGATTTTCATAATCTGAAGATGTAAATATTTTCCCGTTGAAACTAGCTCAGATTTTCAATTTAAGAGTTTGAAAAAAAATTAAAAGAAATAGAAATAACGATGAAAATTATAATTTTATAATTTACCAACATTTTTCAAACGATTCTTTAGATCAGTGTTTCTCAAACATGCTGAGCTCACAATACACTTGGGAATGACAAACTTATATAGAAATTATAGTATATATTAGGGTTGCACCAATTGATCCGCAGATAATCGGTAATTATACTATTAACCAATATCGGCTTTCTGGCCAATTAATTGGTTTGATAATTTTTTATTATTATTACTTGGCACATATGACGTAGCACCAATTCTCAATGATTGAATGTGATGATCTAACCAAATTTAAATGACTTAGGATTGCCCCAGGGCATAACTTCCTGTAGGTAAAAAAGATGTCAAGGTAGAGGAAATTCCCTCCTGAGAGGATATGTGGTCAAATGATCTTTTAGAAAGTAATTGGTAAATTAATAAGTGATCGATCGAATTTACTTATCGGTGCAACCCTAATATATATATATATATATATATTTATATATATATATATATATATATATATATATATATATATATATATATATATATATATATATATATAGAGACAAATGAAGGTGGAAACCTTAACGAACAACTCCTGAAATACACATTCTGATCCAGTCCAAAAGTGTAATTTACCACAACTTAATTTGTACACTCATAACAAGATGAAAAATTTTAACAAAAGTTAATTTTTGTCACTGCATGATATTCAATAAATAAAACTAACAACAACCAGATTGTATTGGGAGACATACTCCTACAAAATGTGGAATCATTCATACATCATGGTAGCAATATATACAAAGTAGAAGATACAGATGGTTCGACAAGAACCAACCACGAGGACAGTCAGGTTTCAGGAAGAGCTACTCAACTAATGACCATCTCCACACAATCAACCAGTTGATGGAAAGAGCGTGGCAAGTTTGTATAGCCCTAAGCTTTGTGTTTGTAAACTTTTAAAAGGCCTTTGATAGGACAGAAATAATTGGAGTGCTAAATGCCTTGAGGTATCAAAGTATCAATGAATAGTATGTCCAGCTTATAGAGAAGGTAAACGAGGGCTGCTCAGCTGAGATTACATGAGCTGCAGTGGTTAGCGACCCATAGCTGACTGCTAGCTAGCATCAGGGCCAGCGAACCAGAGCTGCCAAGACCCTTCTACACCTCCACGCAGTGATCCTGTATAACAGACTGCAACAGAGCGGACTGGCTAAAGAGAAGGGATCGAAGAGGGAATGCTAACCCGGTACTCAAAAAATGCTTGCTGATGTGTTGGACCGAAAGGTGCATATATCTCAGTCAAGCTACAGCTCTGGACTACGTTCTGCTACTTAGGCCCATGTCAGGGTTTGGTAGTGAGAGAATCAGAACGAACGAAGCCAAGCCATATCTTTACACCGAGGAGTAAGAAAAGGAGATACCATCTTCCCAAAACTGTTCACAGCTGCTCCTGAAGAAGTTTTTAGGTCTCTAAACTGGCAGGATCGATGCAGATGGCGAGATGCTCTCACACCTACATTTCGAGGACAACATTGTGATCTTCAGCGACAGCATTGCAGAGGCCAAAAAAGGCCTAAACGAGCTGAATGAAGCAAGCAGGGAGATTGGCCTGATTATAAATAGAAACTCAACGTATCAAGTACAACATTTAAAAAAAAAATGTATTTTATTTTCAATAAAACTTGACATAAGGAACTGCAACATTTGGCCCAGACAGAAGACATAAATCTGCAAATTATTATGGGCAGGAAAAGGCTAATATTAATTCATTTTATTTTGAAAAATTATATTTGACATTCAGAGCTCTGGCTCTTGCTTTGTAAGAAACACATCCACTAAATTCAGTTGGAATGTTAAGAGAAGTGGAAAAGAAAGTCAAAGCATCTGTACTATTATGGTCTCAAAGAAGGCAGATCAGAAAAGGGTCGATATAATGAAAAAGTGAAAGATTTCACCGTCTTCAACTAACAGAAAAAAATATATAGTTCTACTTGTCAATCAATACTCCAAATAGTTTACTAATTAATGTGGGGAGACGAGACTAACATCTTGTCAGGCAAAACATGCTGATCGTACATGTTAGCTAGGGTCAGATAAAATATACTAGCCATAACCCCCATCTCACTATCACCTTGGAGGTTTTGCCTGGAAACAGACTAATTCTTTGGCAGTCTGGCTAATAAGGTGGGGGATCAGCAGGATCCTCATAGTAGTGAGCAGCGACATGCAGATAAAGCCAAGCATAGCACAACCTGGAAGACCCCAGTCTACCTTCCTTAGCATGCTTGGGATGTAAGGAAAACTATTGCAATCCATGACTTAACGCCCTTTTCAGGACGCACAAAAGTGTGATCTTACTCATTCAACAACAGCGTATTACTGTAAAAAATGTAATTGCAGCTTGACATACTACTAAAATGGCTAATAGAATGCCTACTCCCTTCAAATGAATGGCGGCAGAAACATTACTACATTTCATTAGTCTTATACCTGACGCTGTGCAAAATAATTATTAAAGTCGTAATTTTTTTAAAACTTTCCAAACCCATCTCACATCCTCATTGCAATCTTTCTCAGTCCTCCTCCTCTTACTGTCCATCTCTTACTCCTTTAACTGGACCATCTCCTCCTCCCTCCAAACCACCCATCTCTTCACCGTCCCCCTCAACCCACCACTCTCTTCCTACCATCTCAACTCGTCCATGCTTGCTTCAAATTCAGAACTGCTATTTTTAGAACAGAATCATTCGGCTACCTGTCCATGTTTTCTGTGAAGACTAAATATAAATAACATTAGCGTATATAATACTGTATCTATGCTTTATTTTTAAAGTTTTTGCTAGTCCATGGAAAGTATCCATTATCTTTGTGCCATTATAAATGATTACACACTCTTGTGGTTCTAAGATTGAGAAACTATTTATAGATGATGACACCATGATCCATCATGTGATATAATTAGCCAATTGAATCCTCAGGACAGACACACATTAGAGAAATAAAAGTAGGTAAGTAAGTATGTATAGGAAAAGGTAGAGGGCTATCATGTATGTGAATATGGCAATGTAACAATTAAACAACAATCAATTAAAGATTGCATGCAAGATTAAGCACAAGAATATAAGCACCCATAACTCTGTACAGTCCCATTCAATAGGGATCGATGCACATAAATCTTCAGCGAAAGGTTAAATTCTACCATAATCAATATCTAACATATATGTTTCACTCTGTTGCTTCAATACACTGTTTAGTTTTGATATAACGTTAAACATAGCAGAATATCTGGCGCACGGACAGCTTTCGTTTAATGTAGTTTCCAGTAATCGGTCATAATTTATAAGTGTGTTGTGTTTTATGTGTGATGGAATTTGGACTTAAGACCCGAGAAAATTATTTATTATTTGATCAGGCCAATAAATGATCATGCATCTGGATTAGACATGAATATTCAGTCCAATTAGACTAGGACACAAAAGAAATTGACCGCAGTAACACTATTGATGAATAACAACAACTCAGAAACACAAATACACATGATAAGTGAAAAAAACCAATACAGGCGTGTGTTCTATTTTCTCCTCCACAATATTGGCATTTCATGCTTATATGAATTTTTATTATGAATACTTTATATCATAGATAGTTTAATTATGTGTGTTTAGATCTTTAATCTATGTTTTAGCTCAATTTGTGATATTTATGAATTTATAAAAATAAATATTTGCTAAAAAAATTTGCGGCACTTGCCTTGGACTGTAGGACTCAAAACTGCAAAATTATGCTGGACTGTAATGGGATAAACAATGTTTCTAATTCTTATATATATATACGTACAATGGAGGAGAGCAGTGTGCGAGGACCTTTTGGTTTAGGATGTAGAAATAAGAGAGGAGAAAAATTTGTTGAATTCTGCATTTAAAATAATCTCTTCATTGTCAACACCTTATTCAAATAACATCCAGGAAGACTATACATGTGGACCTCCCTTGATGGTAACAGCAGGAACCAGATAGATTACATTCTAATACAACAAGATGGAGGTCAATTGTGCTGTCAACAAAAGGGCTCCAATGATCGGAATGTGACATGAATCACGAACTACTGGTTGCAGTTTTCAAGATGAGACAGAAAGATGAGCAAAGGAATGCGATGAATATGTTTCAATGTAAAAGCGATACCATTTGAATATATCATAGAAGTACAAAATAAGTTTGAGGCACTGATGGTAGTCCAAGAAGAGATGACATCGGACGAGCTGACCACAGTTGCAAGGGACAATTTCATCTCTGTTGCACAAAGCATGATTTCCATAGTGAAGCACAAGAAACAGAGCTACATATCGGAAGAAACACTGAAGCTCATAGAAAATAGGAGAAAATGAAAGCAAAAGGAACTCACAAGAACCAGCACAATATATAGAAACAGTGCCAAAAGAGAAATAAGAAAAGACAAGACAAGATGAGGTACATAACGGACACATGTAAAAACATTGAAAAACTGCAAGACAGGGATGGAAATGCCTTTAAGGAGATAAGAACACTGGCTAGAGAGTTCCGACCATTACCACAAATAATCAATCAATGATAAAGAGGATAACATATTAACAGAAAAATTAAGATATTTTGAAAAGGTGGAGGGAGTACTCTGGAACCATGTATGAAGACACCTCAAAGCAGCCAGTTACAATAATATCAAAACAAAAAGAGAGAGAACCTGAACCCCCATTGGACAAAGTACATCACTGCTGAAAGGTAATGCTATTTTAGAAGTCTCTACAGGCTACATACAGTATTTTAGACTCCTGCTGTAAGGTAATGTTATCTTAGAAATCTCAACAGGCTACATATGGTGTTTTACATTACACTCCTGCTGTAAGGTAATGTTATCTTATAAATCTATATAAGCTACATATGATGTTTAGACCCTTGCTGTAAGGTAATGTTATCTTAGACATCTCTACAGGCTACATATGGTGTTTTAAACCGCACTCCTGCTATAAGGCAAGGTTATCTTAGAAATCTCTATAGGCTACATATGGTGTTTTAAACCCCACTCCTGCTATAAGGCAAGGTTATCTTAAAAATCTCTATAGGCTACATATGGTGTTTTAAACCCCACTCCTATAAGGCAAGGTTATTTTAGACATCTCTACAGACTACATATGGTGTTTTAAACCCCACTCCTGCTATAAGGCAAGGTTATTTTAGACATCTCTACAGGATACATATGGTGTTATGGACCCCTGCTGTAAGTAAATGTTATCTTAGACATCTCTACAGGCTACATATTGTGTTTTAGATCCAAGCTGTAAGTAAATGTTATCTTAGACATCTCTACAGGGTACATATGGTGTTTTAGATCCAAGCTGTAAGGTAATGTTATCTTAGACATCTCCACAGGGTACATATGGTGTTTTAGATCCAAGCTGTAAGTAAATGTTATCTTAGACATCTCTACAGGCTACATATTGTGTTTTAGATCCAAGCTGTAAGGTAATGTTATCTTAGACATCTCTACAGGGTACATATGGTGTTTTAGATCCAAGCTGTAAGGTAATGTTATCTTAGACATCTCTACAGGGTACATATGGTGTTTTAGATCCAAGCTGTAAGGTAATGTTATCTTAGACATCTCTACAGGGTACATATGGTGTTTTAGATCCAAGCTGTAAGGTAATGTTATCTTAGACATCTCTACAGGATACATATGGTGTTTTAGATCCAAGCTGTAAGGTAATGTTATCTTAGACATCTCTACAGGGTACATATGGTGTTTTAGATCCAAGATCCACTAACATAGTGAACAAGTTTTTAAAAAAATGACTTATGCCACAGTTTAGTTCAGTAGTTAATGTGTTGAACTCTTTACAGTTCAATTCGATCAGCCGAGATGTGGGCAAAACATCAGTTGTTATCTGTTTGGACTGACATCAACATCTGAAACTGGGTATTTCAATGTGCCGTTTAGCGACCATATTTTGATATTTAGAATGACGTAAAGTATGGTAGAATTTACGATGCACACGCAACTTTAATTTAATTAAGTTATTTCCGTTAGGTTGGCAATTTCAAATTTCATGAGTTTTCAAATCAGTCGCATTCTCTGAGATGAAATTAGGACTCCAAGAGCCAAGAAGTGACTTATAATTTGATCAGACCAATGATCACGCATCTGGACAACATGTTAATACAAGTCCAATTCAGGCTCAGACTTGGATACAGAAGAATGTAAATGTGGTAAAACTTTTGAACAAATAACAGAACTGCATGTAAGCAAAAAGAAACAAAATAAAGTGGTATTTCCTCTTCCACATTAATAACATTTAATGCTTCCCACTAATATATTTTATATTTTCAATACTTATGTCATACATAATTTAAATATGTGTTTTTAGATCTTTTAGTCATGATGCAAAAAAGCAGATGATAAATAGTATCTTTATCCTAACCCTGTGCTACCAATGCCAGACATGGGCATTGAATCGAGGTCAGGAACGAAAGTTAGCCACCTGCAAAATGCTGGGCCTAACAACACCAGATGACACAGAATCACAAATATGAATATTCGGGAGAAGGTTGGAACAATTCCCTGCCTAAATTATATCGAGCAACATAGAATAAATTGGTTTGGCCACATTGTGAGAATTCAACCAGACCACATTGTTTATGCAACCTTCTACAGGGGAACATCAGGATGAAGGGTGTGAGGTAGACCGAAGAAAAGGTGGATAGACAGCGTAATCGAGACCTGCCGTAAAATGGGGACAAATGTTACTTGGCCACGAGAGAGGTGAAAGATAAATACATACCATGACACTGGGCTACAACCCAGTAGAAAGTGAGACGACAAAAGAAGAAGAAGTCATATTTTAGCTCAATTTGTTTAATATTGATGGATTTTATTCAGAAAAAAAAACAAACAAAAAACATTTGACATACGGAGTTGCAGCACTCGCATTGGGCTGTAAGACACAAATTTACTGAATTCAGCTGGACTGTAAAGGGTGAAACGTATTACATTTGGTTTATTTGTCTCCGAAAGAATTAAAGAGACCTCACTGAAATGAGTTGTGAAACCTCCTTTTCTAATTATATTCTGTTTGTCAACTCAGTTCAAGTCAAAACATTTAAGCAAAGTTAATTCAAAGACAGATATCCCCATATTTTACAACAGGATCAAAAAACTTCTCCAGTTTTAAGGGCCACAGGGATCAATATTGTACAGTTCCAATGGATTCGTGAAAAATATTGATATATATATATATATAAAAACCTACCTCTTTATTGTGAATAATATATTTTGTGAGATATTGTTACTGTCTTGAAACTAAGGACTCTACCTCAGACCAAATAATTGGGATCAAGATGCTGAGCAGCACATGAGCTGCAGTGGTTAGTGACCCATAGCTGACTGCTAGCGTCAGGGCCAGCGAACCATAGATGCCAAGACCCTTCTACACATCCATGCGGTGATCCTGGATAACAGGCTGCAGCAGGGCAGACTGGCTAAGGAGAAGGGATCGAAGAGGGAATGCTAACCCGGTACTCAAAAAATGCTTTCTGAAGTCGGATGTGTTGGACCGAAAGGTGCAAATATCGCAGCCAAGCTGTAAACTACGACACAACGCATTCCGTTCTCTGGACTACATTCTGCTACTTAAGCCCTTTCAGGGTTTGGTAGTAGGAGATTGAGAATGAACGAAGAAGAAGAAGAAGACCAAATAATTTAGGAATATAAAATACAGGCAGAAAAACATTGCTTCTCAATGGACGGTTTTAGGCAAAACTCAAAACTTATTAATTACACATGTAATAAAAGATTCGTTTTTTTGGGGTATAAGTTAGGAGCGCGTGACCAAATGGTTGCGATGCCTGCCTGCAGACAACGAGGGCAGCGGTTCAAATCCCCGGTATGGCATATGTTGTTTTTCTGTTGGGGGCGAAATAAATAAACATAGCTAGCACACGACGTGGCGACAGCAGTGGCGAAGCGGTCTGTAATCCCCAGCCTTCAAAACCCCTCAACTACCCCAGCAATGGGGAAAATGTCGCACAACAGTTTTTTGTTTGTTTTTTGTTTTTTTTAAGTGTGGGCTACACACTATTTTTAGGCGAGCCACATTTGGTCCACGGACTTCAGTTTGGTCACCCTGTTGTATAAAGAATATTAATTACTAAACTAAAATGTTTGCTCTGGTATGATAAAGATTGTTGAGCATTTAGATTAGGGATTTATGTTGAAGCATCTGAACTGCTGGCTTGAGGTATTGTTGCAGGTCAGCTATGCTGAGAGGGTAGCGGGAGATCATGTCTTGAAATGGCAGACTGTCAGCGCCCTCGGAAGGACGTCCAAAATCAATCTGCAAGGAGTACCAGAAAAATGTCAAACACGAAAATGTATTGGAATAATGGACTGTCGGAGAATCAGGATGATGTCCAAGTTCAGTCTGCTACGACATATAGAAGGAATATAAAAGTCTGCTTGGAGCTTAGATGGAATGTAGGTCTGCTCGGAGCTTAGAAAAAATGTGAAAGTCTGCTAGGAGCTTAGGAAGAATGTGGAAATCTGCTAAGAACTTAGAAAGAATGTGAAAGTCTGATAGGAGCTTAGAACGAACGTGAAAGTCTGCTAGGAGCTTAGAACGAACGTGAAAGTCTGCTTGGAGCTTAGAAGGAATGCAAAAGTCTGATAGGAGCTTAGAAGAAATGTGAGTCTGCTAGGAGCTTAGAAGTAATGTTAAAGTCTGCTAAGAGCTTAGAAAGAATGAGAAAGTCTGCTAGGAGTTCAGAAGGAATGTGAAAGTCTGCTAAGAGCTTAGAAAGATTGGGAAAGTCTGCTTGGAGCTTAGAAGTAATGTGAAAGTCTGATATGAGCTTAGAAGTAATGTGGAAGTCTGATATAAGGTTATAAGTAATATGGAAGTCTACTAGGAACTTAAAAAGAACGTGAAAGTCTGCTAGGAGCTGAGAAAGATTGGGAAAGTCTGCTTGGAGCTTAGAAGTAATGTGAAAGTCTGATATGAGCTTAGAAGTAATGTGTAAGTCTGATATAAGCTTAGAAGTAATGTGGAAGTCTACTAAGAACTTAGAAAGAACATGAAAGTCTGCTAGGAGCTTAGACAAAATGTAAAAGACAAAAATGAACTGACATGTCAAACTGCCAGCACAAAGGTTATCAAAGTCATCAGAATGACATAAAAAAAACCTCTTCTGCTAGGAAACATTGAAAGAATGTGAAACACAACAATTAATTGACATGGTAGGCTGCCTTAGCCACCAGGATGACATCCAAGATCAATCTGCTAGGAAGCATTGAAAGAATGTGAAACAAAAATGAATTACAAAACATAAAAATGAATGACTTGTCAGACAAAATAAATCTACATGGAACATGGAATGAAGGTGAAACTCAAAAATAAATTGACATGTCAGACAGTTGGTTGATGTCCATAAACAATCTGAAACATAAGGTAGAGGCAGTACCACAGAAGATAATAATGTTTGAGACTTTACTGTGCTAGACTATAACAAGTTTTTCAAAATACAACAACCTACAAGAACAAGAGGGCATAACTAT
Source organism: Ariolimax columbianus (assembly GCA_036924085.1). NCBI lineage: Eukaryota > Metazoa > Mollusca > Gastropoda > Stylommatophora > Arionidae > Ariolimax > Ariolimax columbianus. The sequence goes on along the minus strand of JAVGWX010000007.1, from coordinate 50,339,960 downwards.
AAATTAACTAAAGAAAGGTCCAGATTAGATATTAGAAATATTTTTTTAGTCAGAGAGTGGTGAATACGTGAAATGCATTACCACAGGAAGTAGTGGAGGCAGGGACAATTAATGCATTTAAGAATATATTGGATGCGCATAGCTTTTAGAGCCAAGTAATGTAAATGAAACTGGTTGTATACAGACTGCGCATAGCTTTTAGAGCAAGGTTATGTAAATGAAACTGGTTGTATACAGACTGCGCATAGCTTTTAGAGCCAAGTAATGTAAATGAAACTGGTTGTATACAGACTGCGTATAGCTTTTAGAGCAAGGTAATGTAAATGAAACTGGTTGTATACAGACTGCGTATAGCTTTTAGAGCAAGGTTATGTAAATGAAACTGGTTGTATACAGACTGTGCAGAGTCTTCTAAACCAGTATAAAGACATTAAGTTAAGGTAATCAGCTACTTCTGAAGGACTGGTAAGTTCCATTCTTTGCTGCCTTGTGTCATTGTCTCAGAGCCGGTTCATGGACATATTTTCTCAGTTGGATATACTGGAGAGTGCCATGACAAGGTTGTTGTTGTTGTTTAATGCCCACAATGAGTAAATTGACTCTTTTGTGTGCACTGAAAAGGGTGTTAAGTGGTGTAGCTTTCCTTATGTCCCGAGAAATGCTGATGAAGGTAGACAGCAGTCCTCCAGGAGATTGTGGTATGCTTGGCTTCATCTGCGTGATGTTCACTACTACAGGGATCACATCGATCCACATATCATCACACAGACTGCCATGAAAACAGCATGTATCCAGGGAACGCTAGAGGAATAGTGGTCTTGGTCAGTATATTGTGACCGACCGTGATGTGACGTCTGATTCAGTATGTTGACAAGCATCTCAGTTCCCCTATGACAGGGTTGCGTCCTTTTGGTGCAATGGGTAAGTGATGACATCACTATAATAAACATACTCCTATTTAAGTACTGCACTGACAAATAATCAGGTTAGGTTAGGGCTAACCTCCTATATTATGATGATGATGTCATGTGCTATCTCTACATCGAAGGTTGGCTGCAATGGGCCTCCAACACCCTGTGTCTTGCCCTGAATGTACACTCCGACAGACCATTGTCAGTCCATCTATTGATGTTGTCTTGCCACTTATAGCGCTAACTTCCACATGACCAACCTATAATCCCCCTTTCCCACCAGTAATGTTTCCAGCAGCGTCTAATATATTTGATTTGCCTAATTTTTATCTCCTTCAGCATTTCTCTTCGCATTATCAACCTCTTCATGTCCTCCCTATTTGTCCGGTTTTACTACCATGAGATGTGGTCCATCCTTCTGTATATCCACATTTCAAAGGCTTCAACGTTAACCACAAGGTGATTGTTCATTATCCATGTTTCCACACCATAGGCGAATATATATAACACCTGACCCACACCATAGAACATAGGCGAATATATATAACACCTGACCCACACCATAGAACATAGGCGAATATATATAACACCTGACCCACACCATAGAACATAGGCGAATATATATATAACACCTGACCTACACCATAGAACATAGGTGAATATATATAACACCTGACCCACACCATAGAACATAGGCGAATATATATAACACCTGACAACTCTCATTTTCAATGTATCTGTTAATTGTCTGGATGTCAAAAATATTTTTCATGTTGTATTATGTGCTTTTGGTCATTCCTATTCTCTTCACCTATATCTCACACCTGAAATCATCTGTTATGATCGGTCCAAGGTACATGGCACCATTTACCTGTTTCATTATCTCTCCATCTACTGTGATGTTCACTGTGTGCTTCCAATTTGTTTTATTAATTATCATAGTTTTTGTTCTCCTAATGTCCAAATCATAATCCCTGCTTCTGTTGTTCAGTTCCAGCAACTCTTGCTCACTTTCAGCCAACAATACAGTATCATCAGCATAACGGATATCGCTAACTATCCTGCCGTTGATACTTAGTCTAGACATCCTGTCATTTTGTCTGAAGATTTTCTCTGTGTAGCTGTTAAATATGTAAGGTGATAACACACACCCCTTTTTAAATATCATAGCATACTTCAAGTATGAGAATGGAGAATGACGCAGTGACTTCATCTCTGGCTATCTGAGACATCTTTTGTAAGGCCCAGTCATTGTGTCGGGTTCTCAAACTTTGCTTAGTAAGGTGCAGAAAGGTTTGCTAAGGAAAGGGGCTAGTAGCAAATATTGAGGCCATATACCTCTAGGAGTTTAATCTAGCGCTAAAATCCAAACTGGCAAATGTCCTACCTGCATTAAGTAGGTCACTATAGAATACACCTTTTTATCCTGCCTGGCTGGTTCAATAATCCAACCACTAGGTAATACCTGCAAAAACCAAAACATGATGTACTATATGTGGTATCCATACAACATAGATGAAACTGCCATAATAGATACAGACATTACATATTTCTTTTTCTTCGTTCATCCTTAGATGAGTCGAATGAGTCGAAAGGCGAAATCTGATACCCACAAAACAAACCAGCTGTAACTGGATGTGTACTGCCAATAGGAGCAGATATTGCATCCTCATTGTAAATGATCGACACAATATCCTGTTCAGGACGAACACTGAAGAAGATCAAGGCTAAAGTTTCTCTTACAAAGGCCATAAATACACATGTACAAACATGCATGCATGCAGATGCACATGTATACACACATATACAACATACATAAATAAATATGTACGTATGTACTATTGTTGTTTGCGAATGCCCACAATGAGTAGGTTACTCCTATGTGCGCCCTAAAAAGGACGTTAAATGGCGGGTTGTCGTAGCTTTCCTCACATCCCAAGAGTGCTGATGAAGCTGGACCGGAGTCCTCCAGGCAGTGGTGCTATGCTTGGCTTCATCTGCGTGTCGCTCACTACTACGATGCTCACATAGAACCTCACCTTGTTAACTGGACTGTTGTCCTCAATAACAGCCCGTTTCCAGGACGACCAACGAGGACGGTCTCGGCCAGTATATTTCTCCTGACCAGACGTTGGCTTCATCGTCCCACATAAAACTATATGTATATACAGTATAGCAATCCAGAAACTAAAATAGTTTTTTTAAAGCAGCTTCCCAATAGAGCAATAACTGACTATGGTCAACATTTCAGCCAGTATAGACTTTAACAAGTACCTTTCAAAACAAAAACAGCACAGTAGACACTTGCTAACTAAGCTAAACATGTTACTTAAGTAGAAAACTGAAAAAATGAAAGAAATGTTTTTTTAAAAAACACAATCAATGAAATAATGGCCAGCTGATAGTGAGAGGACCACTGTGACAGTGCTCAAGGTTGACACAAATGGATGACACAAAACAGCAAACATGTCAGCGGAAGAAATAAAAATATAGATTGGAAAATTACAGAGTTGGACGGTGGATAAAGTGTCTTCTTCGTACGCTGTCAGATGTCAACTTGAATTTGTTCTAAGAAAGCAGCTATCATCCTGAAACTATCGACACTTCCATAAAGCTTGTCTAATGTTGGCACTGGTGATGGCCACATGTGCTTTCTCTGGTCCTCGTATGTCGGGCAATTTTGCAGCAGATATTCAGCGGTCATTTTCCCTGTACCACAGGTGCATTCGTCAGTGCCACCTATCTTCAGTTTATTGAATAGATGGTACCTCAGTCTGTTGTGGCCTGTGCAGAGTCTGAAGACCACGACCTGCTCTCTTCTGTTCAACTGGTAATAGGCATCATTTTTTGTGTAGCCAGTATGTTCTGTTTCCCCATTTGGCCATGTATCTGGCCCTAATAAACCTTTTGGACTCTTCGTAGGTCACACTAGAATCTGGTTGTGGTAATCTTGCACCTTCTTTTGCCAGTCTGTCTGCCTACTCATTGCCTTGAATGTTACAGTGGGATGGAACCCACTGTACCACTACTCTTTTTGGTGCGGACTGCTGGCATAGTTGACAGAGTACTGCTCTTAAATCATTAAGTTCTGTATTTTTCTGGCTTTTTAGTGCTGTAACCACGGCCAGTGCATCTGTAAACAGGACTATCTGGCTTTCATCGCTTTCACCTGTCAGCATTGCTACTACTGCAGCCTTCAGTGCCTCTGCCTCCGCTCTGAAATTGCTTGAGAATTTTCCAGTTGCCACTGACAGTGTTATTTTTCTACCATTTGTTAGGCTCAGGAATACCCCTCCCCCTCCATTCTGTCTTGTGTTTGTTACAGAACCGTCGGTGTATGCATGGGTCCAGTCCATGCTTGGGTAGTTTTCCGCTATGTACCTCAGGATTATGTCTCTTCTTTCTTTTTCAGTCTGGCTGTTCTTGTTTCCAATACCTGGTATATTTTCTTTCACCTCTGGAATGATATGCTGCTTCCAGGTGGGTTTGCGTACAGTAGGGATGGGCTTTGGTGTTGTTATGGTGTTCATAGGATCTTCGCTCATCTTTGCTTTGGCTATTTCTGCAAAGTATCTCCGCTTTAGTTTCCCTTTTCCAAATCTATTTAGTCTCTGGTGCATTGGATGGTCTGTCAGTATTCTTAGTTTCTCTGCTTGCTGCTGGGCTCTGCTGTCTCTTCTGTTGGTCATGGATTGCAGATTTGTAATCTTTTCAAGTTCTACAATTGGCGTTGACTTCATGCCTCCTGTTATAACTCTCATGGCTTGGTTTTGAAGTTTGCTAATTTTATCAAAGTTCGCCTTTGCTGCTGTTGCCCATGCCGCAATGCCATACTCGAGAACTGGTCTCACTCTTCCAGTGTACAGTTTCTTCAGTATTCTTTCATCTGCTCCCCAGCTTGTGCCAGCACGTTTTCTCATGGTTGTTATTCTTTGTCTGGCTCTCATTTGGTTTCTCTCGATCTGACTTTTCCATGTCAAGCGCCGATCAAATGTGACGCTCAAGTAGTTTGGGTTGTCGTTTAGCCGCAGATATTTGCCATTAAGACTTATGGTGGATAAAGTGATAGATGGTGGATAAAGTGATAGTTGGATGGTGGAAAAAGTGATAGTTAGATGGTGGATAAAGTGATAGTTAGTTTGTGGATAAAGTGATAGTTAGATGGTGGATAAAGTGATACTGTGAATGAAGGAAGAGATAGATAGATGGTAGATAAAGAGATAGTTAGTAAATAAAGAAATAGTGGATAAAGAGATAGTGGATAAAGAGAGAGATAGTGGATAAAGAGAGATTGGATAAAGATAGAGTTAGTTGATAAAGAGAGTTAGATGGTGGATAAAGAGATAGTTAGATGGTAGATAAAGTTAGTTAGTGGATAAAGAGATAGTGGATAAAGAGATAGTTAGTGGATAGAGAGAGTTAGATGGTGGATAAAGAGAGAGTTAGATGGTGGATAAAGAGACAGTTAGTGGATAAAAAAGGTAGTTGATAAAGAGATAGATAGTGGATAAAGAGATAGTGAATAAAGAGAATTAGATGGTGGATAAAGAGATAGTTAGATGGTGGATTCCATCAATTTTGGCAGCCCATCTGTAGTGATGGTAAGTGTGGCATTCGCCGCCACCTGGAAGATTGTCACAAAGAGGTGCAATGTCCGCTGGTCTGCATCTCTTCGTCATCCATGGGGATAAATAATAGAGAACAAAAAGTAAAGAACAAGACAAGAATGCATTTCACCCACGAAGTGGGGATGGATTACTGCAGCCCAGGTCATGTACCACTTGCCGGTGGATTCTGCAGCTACACCTATGGGCTTCACCTGCTCCTCAGCCATTTTGTCTGACCCCTCTTCTGTTCTTAGGAACAAGAACATAAAGAAACAATCAATATTATTAATTTCTTACTTTTGCTCTGGTAATATTTTGGTTGATTGGACACTTGTCCTGTTCAATGCTGGAGTAAGTGAGTATATACTTCTGGCCATCCTGTCTCTCACCATGTAGGACACACATATCACAGCTCTCCTTCATCAGAAACTGCTGGCTCTCATGGTAAAAGTACACTAGCAGAAAACATAAAATATACAGGCATAAGACAACAATTAGGGACACTATATAATGCTATCATTACAGTATTTATTCCCATTTCTAAAGTCCAGTTGGTAAATATAAAGTGGAACCTGGATATTCGTACACAATTCGTTTTAAGAGGCTGTTCGAATTGCGATTTGTGGTCAGGCCAGACAAATGGAACACTTTGTTCGTAACTAAACAACAACTTACAAACACTTGCAGATACTACTAAATGGCATTGGACCAAAGGGCAGGAGCCCATAGGCCACTGGATCAATAACCAACCAACCAAATCAATTTTTCCACAAAGAAAAATGGTAAGTTCCAGACCTGCAGATACAATCATACAAAAATCACACACTTTTTACAGCGTTTTGTACCGGCAACACCCAGGCATACTTGAAAACTGTGGGTACTGCACAAATTATTGTCTGGCGACTTGTATTGTTTTATTTTGAATATTTCAATAAAATACTGACATTAAAATTAATTTGCTGTGATAAAAAGATTACCATCATCATTGGCAATATCTGGTTCCCCTTGGAACAAAGGGTCATAATGGGTGCTCTCCACCTGTTTCTGTTTTGAGCCATCTTCTTGAGTTCCGCCCATGAGGTCCCAACTGCCCTTACCTCTTCTACCACATTTCTTTGCCAGATTGGCTTCGCCTCTCATCTCTTTCCATGTGGGTTCCAAATCCAGCACGTATCGGGTAATATTGCCAGGGTTCTTTCTGAGGGCATGTCTGATAATCTCCACTTTCTCTCCCCAATCTCCTGTTGCATTGGTTGTTGTTGTATTATGTCCCAGAGATCTGTGTTTGCTATTATTTATGATCATCTAATACAAAGTATACAATGAAAACATCTGTTGCTGGTGAAAGTCTGCTCTCTGAATGTAATACTATTAGTCACGTGTTTAGTTTCTTAAATAATAGGACTGACTTTACATTAGAGTTGACAAATTAATCTTATTTTTCCTGGAGAATGCTGCTGAGATCCATATTGGGTGATTATAAACGATTACATTACACAAATTGTAATATTATCTGTTTAAAACAGTAGCTTACCAATTTTCAGTGTATTATCAATAGTTGCAATAATATCCACTTTCTGTAGAGGAAATAATCGGAACAAGTTAGATGTATGACAGTTAAATACTGCAAATAGAGCGAGAGATAAAGATAGAGAAAGAAAGAAAAATAGAGAGAGCGAGAGAGGCAGATTAAAAATACAATTGTCATTAAAAATGTTTTTCTGAATCAGGCAAGAGGAAGACTACGGACAGAATAGTCTGGTGCTCTTCCTAACAAACCTCTGCATCCTAGGACAGAAGAGGAATGACTAAGTAAGTAGTACACAGTGGATAGAATAGTCTGGTGTTCTTTCTGGCAAACCTCTACATCCTAGAGGAGCAATTAAGTAAGTAGTACACAGTGGATAGAATAGTCTGGTGCTCTTTCTGGCAAACCTCTACATCCTAGAGGAGCAATTAAGTAAGTAGTACACAGTGGATAGAATAGTCTGGTGCTCTTTCTGGCAAACCTCTACATCCTAGAGGAGCAATTAAGTAAGTAGTACACAGTGGATAGAATTGTCTGGTGCTCTTTCTGGCAAACCTCTTCATCCTAGAGGAGCAATTAAGTAAGTAGTACACAGTGGATAGAATAGTCTGGTGTTCTTTCTGGCAAACCTCTTCATCCTAGAGGAGCAATTAAGTAAGTAGTACACAGTGGATAGAATAGTCTGGTGTTCTTTCTGGCAAACCTCTTCATCCTAGAGGAGCAATTAAGTAAGTAGTACACAGTGGATAGAATAGTCTGGTGTTCTTTCTGGCAAACCTCTACATCCTAGAGGAGCAATTAAGTAAGTAGTACACAGTGGATAGAATAGTCTGGTGTTCTTTCTGGCAAACCTCTTCATCCTAGAGGAGCAATTAAGTAAGTAGTACACAGTGGATAGAATAATCTGGTGTTCTTTCTGGCAAACCTCTTCATCCTAGAGGAGCAATTAAGTAAGTAGTACACAGTGGATAGAATAGTCTGGTGTTCTTTCTGGCAAACCTCTACATCCTAGAGGAGCAATTAAGTAAGTAGTACACAGTGGATAGAATAGTCTGGTGTTCTTTCTGGCAAACCTCTACATCCTAGAGGAGCAATTAAGTAAGTAGTACACAGTGGATAGAATAGTCTGGTGTTCTTTCTGGCAAACCTCTACATCCTAGAGGAGCAATTAAGTAAGTAGTACACAGTGGATAGAATAGTCTGGTGTTCTTTCTGGCAAACCTCTACATCCTAGAGGAGCAATTAAGTAAGTAGTACACAGTGGATAGAATAGTCTGGTGTTCTTTCTGGCAAACCTCTACATCCTAGAGGAGCAATTAAGTAAGTAGTACACAGTGGATAGAATAGTCTGGTGTTCTTTCTGGCAAACCTCTACATCCTAGAGGAGCAATTAAGTAAGTAGTACACAGTGGATAGAATAGTCTGGTGTTCTTTCTGGCAAACCTCTACATCCTAGAGGAGCAATTAAGTAAGTAGTACACAGTGGATAGAATAGTCTGGTGTTCTTTCTGGCAAACCTCTACATCCTAGAGGAGCAATTAAGTAAGTAGTACACAGTGGATAGAATTGTCTGATGCTCTTTCTGGCAAACCTCTTTATCCTATGGTAGAAGAAGATCAATTAAGTAAGTAGTACCCAGTTGATAGAATTGTCTGGTGCTCTTTCTGGCAAACCTCTTTATCCTATGGTAGAAGAAGATCAATTAAGTAAGTAGTACCCAGTTGATAGAATTGTCTGATGCTCTTTCTGGCAAACCTCTACATACTAGGGCACAACAGGAGTGATTAAGTAAGTAGTACACAGTTGATAGAATTGTCTGGTGCTCTTTCTGGCAAACCTCTACATACTAGGGCACAACAGGAGTGATTAAGTAAGTAGTACACAGTTGATAGAATTGTCTGATGCTCTTTCTGGCAAACCTCTACATACTAGGGCACAACAGGAGTGATTAAGTAAGTAGTACACAGTTGATAGAATTGTCTGGTGCTCTTTCTGGCAAACCTCTACATACTAGGGCACAACAGGAGTGATTAAGTAAGTAGTACACAGTTGATAGAATTGGCTGGTGCTCTTTCTGGCAAACACCCCAGGGAAAAAGAGGAGTGATTGAGTATATCGTTTCTGTAAGATATATGAGGTGTTGCTTTTAGAGAAGATGGTTATCATTGGACTTTTTTCCCATTGCTGGTGTAGTCAAGGGGGTTTCAAGTTTAAGGACTATATGTCACTCGCTTCGCCACTGCTGTCATCACAATGTGTGCTGGCTATGTTTGCTTATTTCACCCCCAACAGAAAAATAATATGCATTATCAGGGATTTGATCCGCTGCTGTCACTGTCAGCAGACAGGCATCGAAACCATTTGACCACACGCTCCCTCACACAGAAAACTACTTTATACTTATCTGCGTGCTTTTGTGAGTTGGAGACTAAGAACTGAAGAGTCTTCTACTAGTATAGGGTTAGATCACATTGTTAGATGTCTCTTACAACATTATCTCAGTATGGCAGGTGCCTTATTTTTATCACATTCAGCTATCGCAAAAATCATAGGGATGAACAACATATACTTGAGAGAGTATGAAATAACAAAGAAATGTTTACAAACTTTGCAAAGAGTCCATGAGAAGAATGGTCTACAAAGACAAAATATCAAAGTCTTTTCTTCCCTAACAGTAAGCCAAGTGCCATTTTATAGCTGTGAAGATAACAAGAGTTGAACCTGGTACCTTTATCATGAGAAGCAAGAGCTCCACCACTCAGACACTCAAAACACATATCTTCATCATCAGGTGTTCTGCCAGTTAGCGTTCATGGAACTCCATCCACTTCTATCACGTTTGTTGTTTACCGACTCTGTTGTTGATTGTCGCCCAAGCCATTCTATCAGGTTGTCCAACATCTTCTCTATCGGCCTTCCTCTGTCTCTCTTTTCTGCTATCTTTCCCGTTGTCATGACATGCTCATGCCAGAAAAAAAATGACTGCCTTGTTCTGATTTTTGCAATGAGTTGTCTTTGTGTGTGTGGTTCTTCGAGCACTGAATCATTAGCCTTCCTTGAAGTCCCTGGGATCTGCAGCATTCTTCTGTAAAACCACATATTTGTTGCTTCCAAAGATCTAAGCGCTTGTTTGCTGATTGTCCACGATTCACTACCATATGTCTGTACTGGTTCCACGTAGCATCCAAAGACTTTCTCTTTCTCAGTTCCAGCGACAATGTTTTGTTGCACAATATTCCCTTCATGGTCTGGAAGACCGAAATTACTTGGGCAATTCTGCATTTTATTTGGTAACTGCATCTTCCATCTGATGTGATGTATGTGTCCATGTCAACTAGTCACAATTCAGTCCCCTTTGCTTCAACGCAACATTTTGGAGAGTCCCGTTACTTAGTCACTACCATCATTTCTGATTTCTTTTTATTTAAACTGAAGCCTTTGTTTTTACTTTGCTGAACTACCGTGTTTACAATTTCCTGGAAGTCGGTTTCATTCTGGGCTATCAGTACGATATCATCAGCATATCATAGATGACAAAACACATATATTTATTAAACTATAAAATACTTAAAACAGAAATAAAACATGGCACAGGTACCCACCTTAAGAGTATCATCATATGTAAAACGGGTGCGAGGGTTTCTCACTGCATCCCACACTGTCTTTGGCGGGGCTAGGACGAATCCCTTACCAATGTAGCTATTGAGATACAGAGTTGTTATTATTATTGAATGCCCACAATAAGTAGAATTACCCTTTCTGTGTGCCCTGAAAGTGATATTTAGTGGCGGGTTGTTGTAGCTTTCCACACATCCCGACCGTGCTGATGAAAGTGGACAGGGGTCTTCCAAACGGTTGTGCTATGCTTGGCTTCCTCTGAGTGTCACTCACTACTACGGGGATCATGTCGATCCCTAACCTTGTTAGCCAGGCTGCCATGAAAACAGCTTGTTTCCAGGGAGGACTACTGCGAAGTCAAAGTGAAGGTCTTGGCCAGCATATTTTGCCTGACCCTAACTTACCTGCCTGATCAGTATGTTTTGCCTGACCAGAGGCTATAGTCTTTCTCTCCAAGATGCAGATAGAGTATTGTAAACCCAGAGTGTTTACCAGCATGTGATGAGCACATCCTGAAAATATCTAAAGGAAGCAGTGGACAGATTGAGATTTATTTGTATCTCCACGGACATTCCCAGAAATGGAAATGACCAAATGTGCTTTACCTGTTCCTCATATGTTGACATCCTGAGTTTCATGTTAGTAGCTGTAGACAACAGGCACTCACTGCATGTAAACATTGCATATATCACGGGTTAAAGAACCTGGACAAGGATTTCATGGATGGCGTAGGCAGAGAGAACGATTGGTCAAGTAACCACTGTAGAGACCATAAACAAAGGGGAAGAATGGATTCATACTAGAGTATGGGGACGGCGTGGGCTAGTGGTTAATTGACACGGCTCACAAATTGAAGGTGCTGGGTTCGATCCCCATCATAGCACCAGCTGTTACCTCGGGGAAGCATATCCTTAGAAAATGCAAGAGGAAGCAGACCCTTAGAAAATGCAAGAGGAAGCAGATCCTTACATAAAATGCATGCTGACGTCAGTGCAGTGAGAAAGCAGAACTTGAGGTTAACAACTAACAAGTGAAAATTCTCAGGGTTCTCAGGGTGATATGCAGCAAGAAAGCCGGTTGGGGTTTTTCTGTTAAAATGAGAGACAGGATCCTGCTGAGAGAAGAGGTGCATTCTTGACAACGTCCAGTATCAGAATAGAGAACGAGACAGTGACTTCGGCTCTGAGGTGGTTATCTGGGACCTTTTTAATGATGGCTGTAATTGTCCCTTATTCTCAATCCCTGCTTTGGAAGGTGCAAAAGTGCTGGCTGTGGCATGAGTGGATAATGGAAATAGAGGCTTCAAAGATACAAGAACTTGTGTGGATCTACTGTCCTGGCTATGCTGGTATTTGCGGGAATGAAAAAGCTGATACATCCTTAATTTAACTTAAACGTAACGTCTTTATGCTGGTTTAGAAGACTCTGCAGAGTCTGTATACAACCTGTTTCTTTTATTTTACATTCACTTGATCTAAAAATACCTATGCACATCCAATCTATTCTTGAAAGCATTAATTGACCATTCCTCCATTATTTCCTGTGGCAATGCATTCCAAGCATTCACCACTCTCTGACTAAAATAATATTTTCTGGTATCTAAACTGCACCTTCCTTTAGTTAATTTGTAGCTGTGCCCTCTTGTTCTTGTAGGTGGCTGTATTTTGTAAAACTTGTTATAGTCTAATTGATTATTTTAAGTATTAAGTCAGCTCATAGTCTCAGGTGCACCTGCGGTGTGGAAATTGGAAATAGATAGAAGGAACATTTTAAAGTTGATCAATGACCACCTTTAGAATGAAGACACTGCAGCCAATGAATCAGCAAGGCATAGATTGCAGGATTTCGAAATCATACACGAGTCCAGCAAAAAGGGGTGCCTGAGAGGATGAAGTGGTGGTGTGTACAACTAGCGAGCTACAGAAACCACTAGTATCTACATACTTCACAATTTACTGTGAGAGACTCAGTACATATAGGTCTGCCCAGAGTACGAGAATGTGGATCTTAACAGAATAGAACAGAACTTGAATATACACCCTTGTTCATTAAATTCCAAGACAATTTTTTTTCCTGAAAACCATAATATGTAGCGGGGTGATATACAACTAGTTCACATGACAACTAAGTGTCAATGTATGTACCAAATCAGAAGTCGGTAACTTCACGCATACACTGTATGCAAGTCTATAAGTGAAGGTGGCCTTGTAGTACTCGTCTCATTTCAAACATGGTGATTCGGTTACAAATTCTGAATTCATTTGTTTAAGGCTGATTTCTAAACCATTGGCTGTCCCTAACTGAAGTGCAAACCAGCAGTTGTTTGTTGTCGGGGATGTCTCTCCTTAGAAGCTACCTTAATGAATTTCCAAGTTTTTCCTACAGCACACTTATCTGCCCATCTGCATGACTAGAAAATATATATACACACGTGTATGTATATATTTATTTCACTTTTGGTTTCAAATAACAATTTAATTATATATTTGGGATAACTTTGGAATAAATAAGACTGCTCCGCAATAAGGACCGGTTTTTAATTACTAACTTAATTATCAAAGAAGATCACTATAGCTGAGAGGTAAAGACACTTGGCTCAAGAAACGAAAGAGCGAAATGTTGGAGTTTCGAATGCCACAAGTTTCAGGTGTTCCCTGGTCTCAATGGAGGTGAGACCAGAGTCTATTCATATTGCAAATTAAAGAAAAACACGGAGGTCATATGTTCAGACTGTGCATGTTAAAGAACTCTTGGCAGTTTAAAATCGATAAGAGTAGGATATTAGCGGCTATCTGGGCAAAATTTAAAAAATAATGAAATTACGAGGCGTGTTCAAATGAAACCGGACCTAAATGCACCAAGTGAACATACCTATAATGAGCATGATGACGTCACTTTTGATGTAAGCAGCACATACCAACCGTCAAGGTTGCAAAATTTCATTATCCTCCCAACTCATAGTTTCCCCAGCAGAACGTTGAAAACATAGCGGGTGTGATATGGAATCCGTCTAGAGTTGATCAGCGAGCGGTGATTCGGTATCTAACAGCTTAAGGATGTCGACTAGTTGACATTCATCGCAGAATGCAGGCAGTGTATGGTGACAAAAAATGTGGCGAACATAAGCTCTGGCGACGGTTCACCTGAATTGCTGCATCAATTTTCGCTATGACATCTTCTGACGCAACAATATGTGCCTGACCTGGTCTCAGAAGATCTTTTGTTACTTCACGTCCTTCTTTAAACATCGTTGTCCAGATCTTCAATGTTGTCTTCGACACACTTTTGTCCCCAAACATTGCCTGCATTCTGCGATGTTTGTCAACTGGTGGCCATCCTTCAGCTGTTAGAAACTGAATCACCGCTCGCTGATCAACTCTAGATGGATACCATATCACATTTGTCATGTTTTCAACGGTCTGCTGAGGAAACTATGAGTTGAAGGATAATGAAATTTTATACACTTGACGGTTGGTATGTGCTGTTTACATCAGAAGTGATGTCATCATGCTCATCGTACGTATTTTCATTTGGTGTAGTTAGGTCCGGTTTCATTTGAACACACCTCGTACTAAACAATGAAATTCTTACACATTACTCAATATCTCCCCCCCCCCCCTCTCAGACCTAGTATGCCGCAGGCAGCAAACATTTGAAAAATACAGAATGAGATACCCTTCAGCAGGCATAACCTGCCTGTTTGAATATCAGGATTCCAAGTATTATCCTAACACGATACATGAGCTCAGTGGTCTCAAAGTAAGGAGTCCACCTTGGTTGCGGGTTCTAGTTACGGTGGAGACCGGGATTTTTTCACGTGGATCTTCTGGTAAAATTTCCCCTGATCTCTGGGTAGTGAGATCTCCAGTGTTCAGTGTCGAATACGTTACAAATCCCTTGGCAGCTAGAAACCAAAAAAAAAAGAATAGGCTTAACGGCTGCTACCCGGAAAAATTCAAGTTTAAAATCTATACAAATTATTTGTATCTTCCCATAGCCTAGTAAGCTGCAGAAGTTATAAAATACCTACTAAGTATAGCTGAAGAGTTCGGCTACCTGGCAACAAGATATTAATATGCCTGTTTGAATAACAGGAGTCAAAATATTCCAAGATACATGAGCTTGATGCTTTGTGAAATTTTGGTTAAATATAGACATATAAATTGATTTTCTTGGTCATGAAAAATATTACTTTATTTTTACTACAATTACAAGTGTCACTGCGTACTTTGATTGGTGTAGTGGTACACATTGTGAGAAACCCAAATCCAAAGCCAATATGACTGACATTACCTTTGTACAGTGGATCCCGGCCTTTGCAGTTTCTTTAAGACAACAATGTTTTTATCAAAGGATGAAAATCTGAAAGAACAATGAATCCAGCTGCATGAAAATGAGCATACAAAACCTAACTAAAAAAATTACAATCGATAAATAACGAAACACTACAGGAAGAGGATTTCATAATAAAAAAAACACAAAGTGCAGTAGCAATTACTGCAGATGGAGATGACGAGTTGAGAGCCTTTAATACAAAGGTTCGCACCCTCCCCCCCCCTTTTTTTAAAAGACGGTATATCCAGTTCCCTTTTCCAAGAAAGCTGGGTAACCATGTACATTTAGGCGGATCGGAGCGTACAGTGACTTATAAGCAAACCTTGGCTGTTTTGCCATGAGAGGTAAGCACACTAATCCCTCTGCCACTCAGATGCTATAATAATAATAATTCACCAAAAAACATGTATTTCAGCTGTGGTATCTAACAATTTCTCTACCCATACATATGAACGAACACGAACACACACACGCGCGCGCCCCCCCCCCCCCCCCCACCAGTCTTTCCATCATATTACGAAGCAAAGATATAACACAAATACATCATTTACACCAATACCAATGGATGCAGATCTACTTAACTCTAGTCTATTAAAATGGACTCGCACATCGGTAATAAGCACCCTCCAAGAAACTGGTTGTATACAGACTATGTTGAGTCTTCTAAGCCAGTATAAAGATGTTATGTTTAAGTTACTTTGCTGTGTCTTTCTATCCTCAGTGCCAGAAATATTGGGCACCCTGGCTCTGGGAAGCATTTTCTGAACAGTAATGCCCAATTTGTAGTTGTTGATCTTTTTGTTTTTGTTTGCCATTATTTTATTACACGTCTACATGCGAAGTCCAGTTCTCTGGATAATGGTTGCCATGATGGAGAGTTCTTCAAAGCACCTCAACAGCTTCGTGTGAAGGTTCGTCGCTGTGCATGTGTGCTCATTTTGCAGTTGCCTATGCATATAGCAGTCTTGTAGGACTAGTCGCTGATATTCGCTGTCATTGCACTTGCAAGTGCAGTGTGTTTTGCCAATATTTTCTTTTGTGTGGGTTATAAGGCAGCCTAACTTGAGCCTACATTCTCCCAGACAATCTAGTCACTTGTACATGAGAGACTGAGATTGCAATGTAGTGATATCGATTCTGCACAACATAATAGATACTTACAGGCAATAAGACCCTTTGGAACAAAAAGACTAAAAGCAAACTAAATGTTTTGTAGTTGCACCTTTTATGTTTCTTATTCTTCTTCTTCATCGTATGCAGTCAGACAGTAACCATTATTTTTTCTAAAAGGGCAGCGGTCATCCTGAGGCTGTCGACACTGCCATAGAGCTTGTCTAGTGTTGCCACTGGTGATGGCCACATCTGCTCTCTCTGATCCTCGTATGTCGGGCAGTTTTGCAGCAAATGCTCAGCGGTCATTTTCCCGGTACCACACGGGCATTCGTCGGTGCCACCTATCTTCAATTTGTTGAATAGGTGGTACCTCAGTCTATTGTGGCCAGTACGAAGTCTGAAGACCACGACCTGCTCTCTTCTGTTCAACTGGTAATAGGCATCGTTTTTGGTGCAGCCAGTATGTTCGGTTTCCCATTTGGTCATGCTTTTATGTTTCAATTAAATATTATTTTGTGTCTGAAAAGGGAGGAAAGAATAGGTAAACTGTAACCTACTAGTCATGTCATAAAAGGTGAATAAGAAGAGTTGGGCATGGGAAACTGTAGAAACTATAAGCAACAAGAAAAATAAAAGTAAACCTCTACACCCTTTTGTAGAAAAAGAGTCACTAAGTAAAAAAGTGGCTGGTGAAGGTTTTGTATGGGACTGGTAAGAGTAATCATCCTACACAAAGAACTACATAAACCACAATTAGAGGTGAATAAACAAATTCTTTGGTACAATCTTCTCACAACAAGGTTAACCTTTTCAGCTCCCTGTGGAGCATAGGTCTTCAAAAATATATGCCAAGTCACTGAATGTTGACCCATGTATGTTTGGTAAAGTTTTTGTGGATTAAAGTCTCTTCAGGTTTGGGTAGCCAGCCCCATGCCCAACGCTTCTCAGTCATCTATTACAACATGCCTGGCCGGTTACAGAGTTATCATTCGTCGCTCCTCTTGGGGTTTTGTATATGCTCCACCTTATCTCAATATTGCCCATTACAAAGCACAGGTCCACCACAGCAACTGACCTTGGAAAACAAAGTGCAGTGTGATTTTTCAGTCAAGCATCTGGCCCAACTGGTCGCTTAGACAGACTGGGTCTATTATCAGATAAGTTGACAATTTTTTCCTTATGTGTTGATTTGTTAGTTCAGTATTGTCATCCTTGATGAAGGCCTATTGGTCGTAACGTAGGTTTTGTTTGTGTTCTCGTCTCGGTGCGGTATCTGACTATACCCATTTTAAAATTTTGTTTAAACTCAACCTTAATCAACTTTACATTTTTTTTCATATTTTGTTTTCCATTGTGTTCTTACAGCCATGGTTTCTGTACCAACTTGTTTACTACAACGAGGCTGCGAACCCTATGGACCACCCTCTATAGTCATCTTTTACATTAACATAACGTCTTTATACTGGTTTAGAAGACTCTGCAGTCTGTATACAGCCAGTTTCTTTTATATTCACTTGATCTAAAAATACTTATGTGCAACTAATCTATTGTTGAATGCATGAATTGATCATGTTTTCACTACTTCCTGTGTCAATGCATTCCAAGCATTCCCCACTCTCTGACTAAAAAAATATTTCCTAGTATCTTGCCTGGACCTCTATTTAATTAATTTGTAACTGTGCCGTCTTGTTCTTGCAGGCGGCTATACTTTGAACAACTTGTTATAGTCTATTTTATCCTTTTTGTTGATTATCTTATAAACCTGTATTAAATCACCTTCAATTATTCTCTTTTCTAGACACTGTAGGCTGGTTTTTCTTTCCTCATAACTCACAGCCATTTGTCCCCTACACTTAAGTTAACTCTGGCTACCTGGAATCACAATAGCCCCATTTCCAGATACTGGTAACTGGGTCAAATTCCTTACCAGGGCTCAGTGTTAATGTTGGTTTCTGACTTTCAGTATACATGTTTTTAAAATGTATTTTAGCATAAACAAACAAACCAATCAACATCCCAATAAATCTTCCTATTGAACAAATGAATGGGGGAACTATGTGTTGGTTATATTTCAAATATTTTAGACACCTTTGTTTTGTCTGTAAATAAAATAAGAATATACTGGAAATAGGAAGTTAAAACCATTTCAGGAAGTCCAAATTTAAACTTATAATAGTCTGACCTTACCACCATAGAATCTATTTGTACTTGACATATACAATATACATACCTAGTACTAGTATCTCACCAAGTCTGGCGTGTAGGACATGTAACGAAGGGTTGAAAGTGATGGTCGATTTACAACATTCTACCAGAAAACTACTTAGTCAGAACAAGTCCGTTATAAATTCATCCAAAGTAATGTAACAAATCCACTTGAAGATAGCTATGAGATGGTATTTCTTAATAATATGTTTATTCCGTTTTCTCAAAGTAAAGTTACTGTTTGAACAAATCCTGTTGTTCCATTTACTAACTACATTACGTCAATCACTGACACACACTCCTTTTGACATATGATGGTTGGCTGTTTTGTTTGGACTTTCTTAAGTTCTGCTACACATTGTCTGTCTAAAGATTTATCTTCTTCTTCTTCTTCTTCGTACGCAGTCAGACAGTAACCATTATTTTTTGAAAAAAGCGGCGGTCATCCTGAGGCTGTCGCCACTGCCATAGAGCTTGTCTTGCAGTTCCACTGGTGATGGCCACATCTGCTCTCTCTGATCCTCATATGTCGGGCAGTTCTGCAGCAGATGTTCAGCGGTCATTTTACCAGTACCGCACGGGCATTCGTCGGTACCACCTATCTTCAATTTCTTGAATAGGTGGTACCTCAGTCTATTGTGCTCTCTTCGGTTCAACTGGTAATAGGCATCGTTTTTGGTGTAACCAGTATGTTCGGTTTCCCATTTGGTCATGTATCTGGCTTTGATAAGCCGTTTTGACTCTTCGTACGTCATACTAGTATCTGTTTGTGGTAGTCTTGCACCTTCTTTTGCCAGTCTGTCTGCCTCCTCGTTGCCTTGGATGTTGCAGTGTGATGGGACCCACTGTACCACTACCCTTTTTGGTGCGGACTGCTGGCACAGTTTGCAGAGTGCTGCTCTTAAGACATTAAGCTCAGTGTTTTTCTGGCTTTTTAGCGCTGTGACTACGGCGAGAGCATCTGTAAGCAGGACTATATGGCTTTCATTTTCATTGTGTGTCACCATTTCTTCCACTGCCGCCCTCAGTGCCTCTGCCTCCGCTCTGAAATTGCTTGTGTACTTACCAGTAGCGATTGACAGTGTTATTTGTCTGCCATTTGGTAGGTTCAGGAATGCTCCTGCCCCTCCGTTCTGTGTAGTGTTTGTTACAGAACCGTCGGTGTATGCATGGGTCCAGTCCATGCTTGGGTAACTTTTCGATATGAAGCTTAGGGTAGTATCTCTCCTTTCTTTTTCAGTCTGGCAGTTTTTGTTTCCAATACCTGGTATTTTTTTTTACCACCTCTGGAAATATATCCTGTCTCCAGGTAGGTTTTCGTACAGTAGTGATGGGTTTTGGTGTTGTTAGTGCGTTTATGGGATCTTCGTGCATCTTTGCTTTGGCTATTTCTGCAAAGTTGCTCCGCTTTAGTTTCCCATTTCCCAAATTGTTTAGTCTCTGGTGCATTGGATGGTCAGTCAGTCTTCGGAGTTTCTCTGACTGCAGCTGGGCTCTGCAGTCTCTTCTATCGGTCATGGATTGCAGTTTTGTAATCTTTTCAAGTTCTACAATTGGCGTTGACTTCATGCCTCCTGTTATAACTCTCATGGCTTGGTTTTGAAGTTTGCTAATTTTATCAAAGTTCGCCTTTGCTGCTGTTGTCCATGCCGCAATGCCATACTCGAGAACTGGTCTCACTCTTCCAGTGTACAGTTTCTTTAGTATACTTTCATCTGCTCCCCAGCTTGTGCCAGCAAGTTTCCTCGTGATTGCCATTCTTTCTCTGGCTCTCATTCGGTTTCTCTCGATCTGACTTTTCCATGTCATGCGCCGATCAAATGTGACTCCATGAAGCCCATGGTGGAAAGCCTAAGCAAAGCAATAATGCAAGCTGCCATTGAAACCATCCCAAGAGGGGCAAGGAGAAATTATAAGCCATATTGGAATGATGAGTTGCAGATGGCGGAAGACGCAGTCACAAATGCTAGGAACATGGCAGAGCAAGAACAATCTATGGAGGCAAATATCGCCCTCAAAGCCGCACGGCGAAATACAAATACACTCTAAAAGAAACAACAAGAGAAAGCTGGAAAAACAAAACAGAAAGCCTCAACTTAGACAAAGAAGGGAACAAACTATGGAAGCTAATCAGAGCCATGAATGACGAAACTCCATCAAATAAACAAATTACCATCAAGCAGGGCGAAAACTTGCTCACTGGAAAAAAAGCCGCAAACGCCTTTGTTGAACACTATACCAGAGCAAACCACATTGATGTCCCTGCAGACAGGCCCACAGACATTAGTGAAGGGCAAAAGGGGCACGACAACATCAATATGGCACCAGAAGAGCATATGATGGCAAAATTAACAATGAAGGAAATGGAAGAGGCCATGAAAACATTAAAGAAAAGGAAATCTCCCAGAAAAGACGAGATAACAAACGAAATGCTGAAGGGGCTGGGCCAAACAGCAAAGAGGAAACTACTATCAGTCCTGAACCAAAGCTGGAAAAGGGGTATTGTACCCAGCCAAGGAAAGACGCAGTACTTGTACCAGTACCAAAGAAAGGAAAAGACAAAACAGACCCAAATGGATACAGGCCTATCAGCCTACTGAGCTGTGTCGGCAAACTGCCGGAACGTAGGATAAACACCAGACTAATGTGGCATCTGGAAGAAAAACACATACTAATTCCACAGCAAGCAGGCTTTAGACAGCACAGATCCACTGATGATCAGGTCATCCTCATAGCCCAGGAAAGATGCCTACCAGGAGCAAAAACACACAGTAGCGGTTTGGGTGGACCTGGAAAAGGTAATTGACAAAGTATGGAAAGAGGGACTTAGAGTCAAGCTAAGAAGAAGTGAAGTTTGTGGGAAAATGTACAAATGGATCAGTCACTACCTCAAAAACAGAACGGCCAAAGTTCAAGTACAAGGGCAGATGAGCAAAAAGGTGACACTTGAGCAGGGAGTACCCCAAGGGGGAGTACTGTCACCCACACTCTTCCTGGTGTATATAAATGATATAACAGAGAATATACCAAGAAGAGTCCATAGCTCAATGTTTGCAGACGATCTGGCTATGTGGACCTCTGAAAAGAATCTCACCATAGCAAGAAATCGGATGCAGCAGGCCCTTACATCGCTGGAAGAGTGGGCAAACTCATGGCTGGTCAAAATAAACGAGGAAAAAATGACATGTACAATATTCTCGCTATCAAACAAACCCCAAAACACCAAATTACGTCTTAACGGCAAATACCTGCAGCCAAACGACAACCCAAACTATCTGGGAGTCACATTTGATTGGCGCATGATATGGAAAAGTCAGATCGAGAGAAACCAAATGAGAGCCAGAGAAAGAATGGCAATCATGAGGAAACTTGCTGGCACAAGCTGGGAAGCAGATGAAAGTATACTAAAGAAACTGTACACTGGAAGAGTGAGACCAGTTCTCGAGTATGGCATTGCGGCATGGACAACAGCAGCAAAGGCGAACTTTGATAAAATTAGCAAACTTCAAAACCAAGCCATGAGAGTTATAACAGGAGGCATGAAGTCAACGCCAATTGTAGAACTTGAAAAGATTACAAATCTGCAATCCATGACCGACAGAAGAGACTGCAGAGCCCAGCTGCAATCAGAGAAACTCAGAAGACTGACTGACCATCCAATGCACCAGAGACTAAACAATCTCGGAAATGGGAAACTAAAGCGGAGAAACTTTGTAGAAATAGCCAAAGCAAAGATGCACGAAGACCCCACGAACGCACTAACAACACCAAAGCCCATCCCTACTGTACGAAAACCTATCTATCATTACACAAACACTAAGTATGAAGATTGAATCCATCGAGCTGGAAACAAAAACTGCCAGACTGAAAAAGAAAGGAGAGATACTACCCTAAACTTTATATCGAAAAACTACCCAAGCATGGACTGGACCCATGCATACACCGACGGTTCTGTAACAAACACAACACAGAACGGAGGGGCAGGAGCATTTCTGAACCTACCAAATGGCAGAAAAATAACACTGTCATTCGCTACTGGAAAATACACAAGCAATCCCATCCCACTGCAACATCCAAGGCAACGAGGAGGCAGACAGACTGGAAAAAGAAGGTGCAAAACTACCACAACCAGATACTAGTATGACATACGAAGAGTCAAAACGGCTTATTAGAGCTAGATACATGACCAAATGGGAAACCGAACATACTGGCTAGACAAAAAACGATGCCTATTACCAGTTGAACAGAAGAGAGCAGGTCGTGGTCTTCAGACTTCGCACTGGCCACAATAGACTGAGGAACCACCTATTCAACAAATTGAAGATAGGTGGCACTGACGAATGCCCGTGTGGTACCGGGAAAATGACCGCTGAGCATTTGCTGCAAAACTGCCCGACATACGAGGATCAGAGAGAGCAGATGTGGCCATCACCAGTGGCAACACTAGTCAAGCTCTATGGCATTGTCGACAGCCTCAGGATGACCGCTGCTTTTTTCGAAAAAATAATGGTTGCTGTCTGACTGCGTACGATGAAGAAGAAGAAGAAGAAATGTGACTCCCAGGTAGTTTGGGTTGTCGTTTGACTGCAGGTATTTGCCGTTAAGACTTAATTTGGTGTTTGTTTGATAGCGAGAATATTGTACATATCGTTTTTTCCTCATTTATTTTGACCGTGATGTCATTTAACTAGGGAGTCTTGAAGGTAGGAACGAGGCTGAGATGAGTGCATTTCTGTCTTGATGACTGACAGACGAATCTGTACATTCATTTGATAGAAGCCGGACCTTGATATTATTCTTCGCATCAGTTTCCTTATCTTTCTTATGGAATTTGTTGCCACAGCTCATACTTTTATGATGGCTACAAACTGTGCATTCTTGGATAGTTATGTAAGGATTGTACTCTGTCCAGATGCATACACTGTTATCAACAAGCAGTTTGGCCTGATTTAGAGAAGTTTGACTCTGTCTTCTCTTTAAATTATTAATCTTAAAACGACACTTTAAACACAAAGTGGCCAAATGTTTTGCATCCATGCCTGAATTTATGTCGATACAAAAATAATAAACAAATCATTTTTTTTTTGCATTCGCCTTATTTCTCTACTCCCAAGGTGGTGTGCGTTGCACTGTGGTTTTTATTTTGCGCCTGTTGACCCAGTGCATCCGACTTCAGCATGCATTTTATGTAAGGATCTGCTTCCTCCTGCATTTTCTAAGGGTTTGCTTCCCCGGGGTAACGACCGGTGCTGTGGTGGGGATCGAACCCAGCACCTTCGGCTTGTGAGCCGTGCCACTTAACCACTAGGCCACGCCGTCACCTAAACAAATCATTTGAAAGGCTCTACATAATAGTGGTTTTTTCTGCAGATATATATCCTTCTTCAGCAATGTCCTCTCTCCACACCTCATGTGCGTTTCAATACTGTGATCCATTATCAGCTGGTGTGTTCTTTCCAAAACAAAATTGGCTGATTTCTGATCTGACTTATCCAGACAGAAATATCTAGTACACAAGTTTACTGAATGTCCTTGACTTGACTTTTTCACAGAGAGCCATGTATGTGGTAGATTAATTTATTTGCTTCAACCTTAATTTCTGTTAGTGGAGGGAAAATATTAATTTTTCAAATAAAAGTGGAACAAATTGTGCAATATTTTCTCTTCTATAAGTACTGGTTTACTAAAATAAATGCAACACACAAATCATTAAAAATTGGAATTTCAGATTTTCGTGGTAGTATACAGGAATAATAGCACTTTCCTGTTATACAACAAATTCCAACCACTCCCAGTGAATGCAAGGTTAAGAATGACTCCCAAGTAACTGATTCAGGCATGTTATTGTCAATGAAAATCTGCAACAATGAAAAATAGGCATGCTAGCGTTAATCGGCAGATAACCACAAGTCACTGTCGACTCACATTCCTGGCGACGGTCCAACTAAGTGACTACATTTTGTGTGCCCATAGACAGCAGTGACGTGTAATTCTGGAATCTTACTATCAATTTTGTTGCTAGATGTCGCTTATGTTTACAATATTGTAATGGCTCTAATCTATGCTTTCTAGAATTCCTACAGGCATGTATGTGCTACTGGTGTGACAAAGGAATGATGATACCATGAATGGTAACAATATGCTGTGAGAACAAGTCATAGATCACTTACATCCAACCCCCAGAGGACTCTGCCTGCTTATCTGATGATAGTTCCAAGTTTATGTTTGATGCCTGCAGAGTCTGAAACAAAATGCGACAGAAGCTTGAATGTTGTTAACCCTTTACAGTCCGGCCTAAATCGATTAGATTTATGTCTTAACACTTATGTGTGGGTATATAGAAGATTGGGTTGCATTTCTTGGAAAAAGAAGAAAACAAATTTGGAGGTATTGGAAAAGTTGGGGGAGAAGAGAGAATTAATGACCAAAATCGGGGTTAGAAAGTTATGTTATTTTGGTCATATAGCAAGACCTTGTTGAAGACCATCGTTCAAAAGACAGATAATGCTTTAAGTGGGTGGATAACATCAGGAGATGGACTGGAAAAAGCCTCAGATTGCACAGTTACGGCAAGAGATAAAGTACACTGGAGATCCATTGCAGCCGATCTTTGATGCGTAGATGGCACCTGGACTGAACTTAACACTTTACAGTCCATCCTAATTGATTAGATTAATGTTTTAACCCTTTACAGTCCTGTCAAACTGATTAGATTTGTGTCTTAACCTTTTACAGTCACATATAATTCATAAGATTTGTGACTTAAGAAACAAATCTAATTAATTAGACTGTAAAGGCTCAATTTTAACACAAAACTTTAAAATAAAGGCATTGCATTGATTTTTGTGTGCTTTCGTGTGAAGACACGTGGTCTATGGTCATTGTTATCAAGATATAATCTGAGTAGGTTAGTATGACAAAAAATACTCCATTGTCCAAGATTTATATGCTAAATTGAGTGAGTGTGGAAATGCCACTGAAATTGGCAAGGGATCACTTTGAGCCAGGCACTACTCCACACAAACCTCATAGTCTTGAATGATGACGCCCAATAAGATTACCATCACGGCCTGGGAAGGAAGATTAACGTCACAGGCAAAATATACTGATCAGACATATTAGTCAGGGTCAGGCAAAACATACTGGCCAAGACTCTCACCTCGGCTTCCTAGTAGCCCTCCCTGGAAATGGGCTGTTTTCATGGCAGCCTGGCTAACAAGGTGAGGGATCGACATGATCCCCGAAGTTGTGAGTGACAGGCAGATGAAGCCAAGCACAGCATAACCCGCATGGAGGACTCCAGTCCACCTTCATCAGCCCATTCGGAATGTGAGAAAAGCTACTGCAACCCGCCACTTAATGTCCTTTTCAGTGCGCACAAAAAAAGTAAATTACTCATTGTGGGCATTTGCAAGCAACAACCATCATGGCCTGCAATTAATGTGGTGCCATCGATTTTACCCTGGCATCCAGCGATGTTGCTCCCTCCACACATTGGAATGTACTGGGTACACAGGATAGTGATGACCCACCATGCCTTCTCTAGCCTGTTCATAATCATTCTTGTTAGAAGTTTGCCCTTGGATGATAGTAAACACCTTGGCAAATAGTTTGACAGTTTTCCGTGGACCTAAGGTCAGGGATTTTTTCTTCTTCATCATCCTCAAACTTCTGCCACCATGCCCTGAAAATGGCTTTGCAAGCAGTAAAATGTCAGGAGAACGGAATGTGTTGTGTCGTAGTTTACAGCTTGACAGTAATATATGCGCCTTTCGATCCGACGCATCTGATTTCAGCACGGGTCACGAATTTGACAATTGCTGTTTGGTTCAGCTAACTGCCGTGCTAGTATTTCCTCTTCTGCTGGAATTACTTCTGTAGTGGCTTCATCCAGTCCTGGGGTTTTTCTGATCATAAGTGTTTGATGACATGCAACATCTCATCTGTTTCAATCTTCGGTAATAACATATTATCCATGTTGCGTTGCTTTATTTTAACTACTGCCATTGATGCGAAATGAGAAGGAACTATAATTAGATTATTACACAGAGGGAGGCATAAAACAGCAGCACAGGACCGTGTATGCTGACAAGATGTTGTCAATAGAAAATGCACTGCAGAGTGATGGGCTTTGATTGATTGATTTGATGTGAGGTGGTCTTACGTTCACTCTCAATTTCTGCTCTATAGGTCAAAGTGGTATCATCAGTTTTGAAAGCTTTCATGACACACTTTGACTATTCAGTTTTTTCCTACAATTAATTCACTATCTCTTGGTTTAGTGGCTTTGACCAGTAGATTGTAAAAGAAGATCTTGTGTTTGAAAAAAGTAATGGTTTGTGCAAAACTCAATGGAATGAAACATAGACCAAATGAAATTGAAATGAAAGCACTGATAAAGAAAGTTAAACTGAATAAGATATTTTTTGGAATGAAAAAATGATAATGGGTAGGAATCTAACATGACTGCTGATACTAACAATAACACATTTATACAGAACGAGGATCAGCAAAAGACAATGAAATATATAGTTAACATTTGATAACTGAGGTTCTGTAGAGATTGTTAATGTATGCTTATAGTGTTCTATCCATTTGTGGAAGAAAAATATCACTTGACATTTATGATATAGAAAAAGTATTAGAACTGATCAAATGTGAAAAACAAATGTAGAATAAATATATTATAAATCATAATTAATCTTTTTTTTGCATTTTAGATTTTAAAAAAAAGCAATTTATTTATTCTTTAAATAATATAAAGTGACATTTTTTTTTAAACCTATCAGCATTCTGCTGAAAGTAGTTTTCCACTTTAATCTGAATGTAAATTAAAATGTTTAAATAAAAAAAAAAATATTAATGAATATTTGTGTAGTTCAAAAAAGGTAATTCCCTTGCAATTAGAAATACAGATTATATTTCCTGTTTCAAGGGTTGAAACCAGATTTTACAAAATAACAGTAGCAGATACCAGCTAGTCAAGATGGGATGGAATGCTACAGTGGTGAATGCTTGGAATGCATTGCCACAGAAAGTAGTGGAGGCAGGGACAATTAATGCATTTAAGAATAGATTGGATGCGCATGGCTTTTATAGCAACGAAATGTAAATGAAACTGTAGACGTTAGTAAAGTCATTGTTTTTATCAAGATTAATAGAGATCTAAAGATATTTCAATTCGACAATGTGTTCTTCTTCTTCTTCGTTCGTTCTCAATCTCCCACTACCAAACCCTGAAAGGATAAGTAGCAGAATGTAATGCAGAGAACGGAATGCCTTGTGTTGTAGTTTACAGCTTGGCTGCGATATTTGCACCTTTCGGTCCAACACATCCGACTTCAGCAAGCATTTTATGAGTACCGGGTTAGCATTCCCTCTTCGATCCCTTCTCCTTAGCCAGTCTGCCCTGCTGCAGCCTGTCATCCAGAATCACCGCGTTAGAGGTGTAGAAGGGTCTTGGCAGCTCTGGTCCTGACGCTAGCAGTCGCTGACCACTGCAGCTCATCTGCTGCTCAGCATCTTGATCCCTGACAATGTGTTCAATCCACAATTGTTTATTTTCTTGAATGGGTGTCATCTATCTTCTTGTCCTGGGCTCATCCTGCATCAAAAGTAATGAGATAATAGACACCATATCTTACCTCTGCTAGAAGTTCTGATGCACAATGGCTGTTCATAGTCTTGAATCTAGCAATTTGCAAGTCTGTGGGTGAAAAATGATGTACATGACTTTTTGATGTGTTACTGTACAACAATAAAAGGTAAAGATCAGTCCCAAGACAACAATTGCCATCTGAGATGAAGATACCTTCATGGACTAAGCCGCAGCCTATGTGAGGTGGGGTGGCCAGTTCTGTTCCTTGCTGTATTTACCTTCCCTAACTCATATGTCAGGCAACAATTTACAGTTGGGTTGACTCGAGGAGTGTTTGTAACAAGGCACGAATCGTGGCCTGGTTTTTTTTCTGTCCGTTCGTGAATTTGAACCCTGGCTCACTGTAATCCCAGCCTAGCAAGCCAGCTCACTGTCGACTAGGCTACACGCTCCACAGTTCAGCAATACAGTTCAATTAACACGATACTTAAGACTGCGGCTACAGGTACATCACTGATGTGTAAAGTCTAAGGCCATTTGAGTGGTACCTGGGATGAAAACAAAGAATTACACCACTGTCACCTTCCAAGCAAGCAGTAAAAGGCGACTAAAGAAGGTTGTCTATATCTATTGAAGTTAAGTCCGTTCTATTATATGGCTATGTACCATGAAGGACAACAAAGGCATTTAAGGAAAAGGTACAGACTTTCATAAATGGTTGATCAAAATACAGGGCTAATTGGCCTGTGAAAATAGCTGCTCCCACTACACTGCACCATACACATAACACTCTACACATCACCACAACAACTGAGGAAGTCACGTGGTTTTGACCTGATGGCATTGGGCTATCAAGAGCTACCAGCCCACAGTTTAAGGGATTATATATCATCCCTAACAGTAAGCCAGGTACCCTATGGGGATATGGAACACTTAATGAAACAATAATGAACATATCGACATTGTGCTCATTTGAAACAACAAGAACTAATCTTTTCGTTACTCCACCCTTTTAAATATTTTGATGCTGTGGATCCCCAAAATATTGCTTATATGAAAATTTTCATGAATGAATTACCTGTGCACTTACAATAGTAAATAATATCGGCAATGTGTTTCTAACAAACAAGAAAACATCATTTTTTTTAGAATTTCTCTTCCAATCCAATTGGAATGAATCCTCCAGATCGGCATCTCACATTACTGATTAATTTACATTATATAGCCATATTTATACAATCTAGGAAAGTATCATCAGTTCTTAAGCCCAAATGACATTTTAATAAGTTTATAGCGTTCACAGTCTGAGAGTAAGACGATGTCCACTAATGGTCATTCTATATCTATCTAATATATTTCCTTCTGGATCAGTGCCAGGAGCAGACTGCGATACGGACCACGAATTACTGTTTGCAGTTTTCCAAACAAGACTACGCAGGATCTACAAAGGTTGCCAGCCAATACGCTTCGATGTATCAGCAATACCTACTGAATACAACATCAAAGTAGAAAACAAATTTGAGGCGTTGCTTGCTATACAGGAAGAGATGACATCTGAGGAGTTGATATCGTACGTAAGGGAGATTTTGATCTCGACAGCAAAAGAAATGATTCCAAAGATATTGCACAAGACACAGAGCTATATAACAGACGAAACACAGAAACTCATTGCAGAAAGGCAACAATTAAAACAAATGGGAAGTAAGGGGACCAACACAGCATATAAAAACTGCGCAAGAAAAGTTAGAAGAGAAATAAGAAAAGATAAAAGAAGATACATAGTAGAAACGTGTAAGGATATAGAAAACCTACAACAACAAGGCAAAGAAAGAGATGCATTCAAAGCAATAAGAACACTGACAAGGGAATTCCGTCCGGTTCCACATGTCATAAATGACGAAGAGGATAACACACTAACAGAAACCAAAGACATACTGAATAGATGGAGAGAGTACTGCAGAACCATGTATGGAGACAGCCCAAAGCGCTCAGTTACAATCCTATCAAAGGATGAGAAAGAACCTGAACCAACATTGGAAGAAGTACGCTTTGCAATTAAAAGCCTGAAAAAGGGAAAGTCCCCAGGATGCGATGATATCCCAGCAGAGCTAATACAAGCAGGAGGAGAGGCATGTGCTCGAGTCTACCACAAGCTGTGTAAACAGATATGGCACAGTGCAGAGTGGCCAGAAGCATGGAAGAAATCAATTTATATTCCCCTCCCCAAAAAAGGCAACCTGAAGCTGTGCACGAACTACCGAACTATCGCACTGATCAGCCATGCTAGCAAGATACTCCTGCGAATCCTATTAAGAAGGATAGAGAAAAGGTTTGAATCTGAAATTCACGTAGTCCAGGCAGGTTTTAGGAAAGACAGAGGGACCCGGGACCACATATTCAATTTAAGGAATATCTATGAAAAATGTAGAGAGTTTAATGTAGACCTGTACACATGTTTCATTGATTACACTAAGGCCTTCGACACGGTAAAACATCAAAATCTGTGGAGAATCATGAAGGAAATGGGGTTTCCTTTGCATATAGTCCATCTCATTGAAACATTATACCAAGATCAATAAGCCGCTGTCCGAGTATCTGGGCAAACATCAGATTGGTTTGCAGTACAAAAGGGAGTCCGACAGGGATGTATACTCTCACCTTATCTGTACAACATATATGCGGAATGTATAATGAGAAATGTGCGAGAAGATGAGAACATTGAAAGTTTCGACCCATTTACGATTGGGGGGTACGAGATTCCAGAGTTACGATATGCAGATGACACAGTGATACTATCAAGAAGTGCGGAAGGGCTAGAGCAGCTACTTTCAGCCGTTAATGGACATAGTAAAGATCAAAATCTGTTCATAAACATAAACAAAACAAAGGTAATGACCACCGATAAAACACAATGTCAGCATAAATTTACAGTGGGTGGTGAGGGAATAGATCAGGTCACACATTTTGAATATCTGGGCTCCAGAATTGACAAAAATGGTGACTGCTCGAAAGAAATCAGAAGAAGACTAGCTATGGCAATGCAGAGACTGAACAGCCTGAAGAAATTATGGCAGGGCACCAACAAAACGATAAAAGTAAAAGTCTTGAGAGCCTGTGTTTTTCCTGTGGCAGCTTATGGCTGTGAAGCATGGACGATTACCAAAACTTCTAGACAAAGAATCGAATCCTTCGAGTCAAAATGTTACAGAAAGATCCTCAGAATACCCTGGACAGAGAAAAGAACAAATGTAGACATTCGGCAAGAGTTGAGCATAGAGGAGAACTGGTTTATCAATTCCATTTTGGCTAGAAAATGCAAATACTTTGGTTACATCAAGAGACACAACGGTCTTGAGAGGACGGTGATGGAAGGTATGGTGCCAGGCAAAAGAGGAAGGGGTAGACCAAGAAGACGATGGCACCAAGATATCCAGGAGTGCCTGAGTATGACAGTGGCGGAAGCTGGAGTTTTGGCAAGGGAACGAGTTTCTTTCAGACAGACTGTGATGGGAGCGACGTTCTACAAAGGACATGC
Source organism: Ariolimax columbianus (assembly GCA_036924085.1). NCBI lineage: Eukaryota > Metazoa > Mollusca > Gastropoda > Stylommatophora > Arionidae > Ariolimax > Ariolimax columbianus. The sequence continues at coordinate 50,308,510 of JAVGWX010000007.1, read as the reverse complement.
TACATGATGATGATGATGGATCAGTGTTACCTGTACTCAACGATACGTTTATTAACCCTCTGAGACTTAGAAGACAGCCCTACTGCTGTGTCAAAATTGGTTGTAAATTCAATTGTGAACTGTTGAATTTCTTTAATGAGGATGCTGACATTGCATTTCACTTACAAGTCTTGTTGCATCAGGGTTAATAGCTGAAACTTGTTTTATGAGTTTTGACTCCACGTTTTTATATACTTATTTTTAAATATAAAAGCTCATAACATTTCTTCAAGCCTTTGAGGACCTTGTGGACTCCGCAGGTTAAGAGTTGCAGTATAAATAATACTATATATCGACCATAATAAGTAAAGAGCTTTAAGCAAAATGTGGAGGAGCTTCCCCACAAACAGGCCTGAGCATCACATATAATGAAGCCAAGACCATAATTAAAGCCATCTTCAGGGGAAAATGGACTAATCAATATTCCCACTTCTGAAAAGAAGACGACTACTATGCCTTAACTAGACAAGAGCTATCGTCATCTTCAAAGAACTAGACATAACAGACTCAAGGGTAATCTTTACAATAAAATGAGGATTGGGACAGCTGACATGTGTCCATATGGGGAGCATACCATGACTGTGGAACACACCCTACAAAGCTGCATGCTTACGCAGGAAGAGAAAGAACAATACTGGCCTCACGTGACATTTGAAACAAAGGCTGTATAGAGTTAAAACAGCTTTACAAACAACGCTATCCTTTGTAAGAGAAACCGGGCCCTTGGTCTGAGGAAATGGAGAAGCAAAGGGTCAGTGAAACATACTGATCAAGACCTCCACCGAACTTCGCCATTGATGCTCTAGGAAACAGGCTGTGTCACATCAAGACTTCCACCTCACTTCACCATTCATGCTCTAGGAAACAGGCTGTGTCACACCAAGACCTCCACCTCACCATTCATGCTCTAGGAAACAGGCTGTGTCACATCAAGACCTCCACCTCACCATTCATGCTCTAGGAAACAGGCTGTGTCACATCAAGACCTCCACCTCACCATTCATGCTCTAGGAAACAGGCTGTGTTACATCAAGACCTCCACCTCACTTCACCATTCATGCTCTAGGATGAATGCCAGCTAAACAAACTCTCAGACCACAATAAAATCACCCTCCAGTGGGTTCCAGCTCACTGCGGCATACCTGGGAATGAATGGGCGGACAGGCTAGCCAGGGAGGGAAGACATAGAGAACAATTCACCCACCCAGTGTCACTGCCAGAAGTCAAGGCACACATCCAAAACAAAATATAAACAACAGTAGATAGAGAGAACAAACAGTAAATACCCACAGGACCCAATCAAAAGACTGAATAGGAAACATTATACTACAATTTTTCGACTCAGAACAGGTCATTGCAGACTTAATGCACACATGCATAAAATGAAAGCAGCACAGACTGCACAATGCACATGTCAGAGAGGACCCCAGACTCCAGAACACATCCTGCAAACATGTCCACTGCACCAAGACTCCTCCGAGAAGACCTGGCCCGAGGAGAGAAACATACAAGACAAACTGTGGGGAACCATCGAGGACCTGCGACTGACGTGTCACTTCATGGAGGCAGCCCATCTGGTGGCATAAAACGAGAATTCGAAACCGAACGCATAGAAGAAGAAGATGCTCTAGGAAACAGGCTGTGTCACATCCAGACCTCCACCTAACCATTCATGCTCTAGGAAACAGGCTGTGTCACATCAAGACCTCCACCTCACCATTCATGCTCTAGGAAACAGACTGTCACATCAAGACCTCCACCTCACCATTCATGCTCTAGGAAACAGGCTATGTCACATCAAGACCTCCACCTAACCACTCATGCTCTAGGAAACAGACTGTCACATCAAGACCTCCACCTAACCATTCATGCTCTAGGAAACAGGCTGTGTCACATCAAGACCTCCACCTAACCATTCATGCTCTAGGAAACAGACTGTCACATCAAGACCTCCACTTCACCATTCATGCTCTAGGAAACAGGCTGTGTTACATCAAGACCTCCACCTCACCATTCATGCTCTAGGAAACAGACTGTCACATCAAGACCTCCACCTCACCATTGATACTCTAGGAAACAGGCTGTGTCACATCAAGACCTCCACCTAACCATTCATGATATTGGAAACAGGCTGTGTCACATCAAGACCTCCACCTCACCATTCATGCTCTAGGAAACAGGCTGTGTCACATCAAGACCTCCACCTAACCATTCATGCTCTAGGAAACAGACTGTCACATCAAGACCTCCACTTCACCATTCATGCTCTAGGAAACAGGCTGTGTTACATCAAGACCTCCACCTCACCATTCATGCTCTAGGAAACAGACTGTCACATCAAGACCTCCACCTCACCATTGATACTCTAGGAAACAGGCTGTGTCACATCAAGACCTCCACCTAACCATTCATGCTCTAGGAAACAGACTGTCACATCAAGACCTCCACCTCACCATTGATACTCTAGGAAACAGGCTGTGTCACATCAAGACCTCCACCTAACCATTCATGATATTGGAAACAGGCTGTGTCACATCAAGACCTCCACCTCACCATTCATGCTCTAGGAAACAGGCTGTGTCACATCAAGACCTCCACTTCACCATTCATGCTCTAGGAAACAGACTGTCACATCAAGACCTCCACTTCACCATTCATGCTCTAGGAAACAGGCTGTGTCCCAGCAATATGACCAATGACATGGGGATCATCACCCTGATGCATATAGTGACTAGCTTACAGAAGAGCCTTGCATTGCACTAAAGGTAGGTGGACCCAGGCTCACCTTCTCAAGTGGGATGAAGTGTTAGAGACTCAATTGTGCTGTCTCAGCTTATAAGGTTTAGTGACTAGCTCTGTTCCCCGATGTGCTGACTTTCCGAACAGACTGTCAAGATGACTGGGAACCTTTTCTGTGCAAGGCAAGTGTTCTAGCTCAGAGAATATACAATATAACAAATATAAGAGGCCAAGAGGTTTACTAGGTGTGGATACAGGAACAAGTGGGAAGCAGAGCATACAGGCCAACAAACCAAATGAGGCATTTTATCAGCTCAACAGAGTCAACTTGGGTGGTAGTCTGCAGACTTCACACAGGCCACAACAGATTGTGATACCACCTCTTCAACAAACTAAGGTTAGGGAACACAGGTGAATATGTCTGGAGCACTTATAAATTGGTTGCTAGACATCTCCTGCAAAGGTGTGCAGCATACGAGGAAGCACATGTGGCCATCACCAATACCCTTCCTGAACAAGCTCTATGGAGATACCAATAGCCTCAGGCTAATCATGGCTTTCTTTAGATACATCCAAGTTGACATTTAAAAACGTGAGTATATAAAATATTGTACCGCATTTCTTGGAAAGACAAGAAAACAAACGTGGATGTATTGAAAAATTTGGGATAGAAAAGAAAATTAATGACCAAAATCAAGGTTGGGCTGTTAAAATATTTTGGCCATATAACAAAACACAGCTGGGCAGGTCATATAGACAGAAGGCAAGATGAAAGATGGAGTACCAGAACCAACATGTGGTACCCGCACGACAAAAAGAGACCTTGGGAACGGCTCCCAACTCGCTGGCGAGATTCACTAGAAAAGCACAACACACATAACCCCACAACAGACAGACTACTATCCCACTGGACGACACGCGCTCTCTACAGAAATGACTAGATCCTAAGTTGGGACCTGTTCAATGGTGAACACACCTTGGCAAAGAACGGTTCGAACTAAGAAGAACTAGAGAGGATGGTGGAAGGCAGTCTTCCAAGAGGCAGACAATGTTATAACTGGGTGGATAACATCAGAAGATGGACTGGCAAAAGTCTGTCAGATTGCTCCATTACGGCAAGCGATAGAGTGCACTTGAGATCAATTGGAGCTGACATTCAATGCGGAGATGACACTTCAACAAAACCGAACAAGTTGTCATTTAAAAGCACACGATGAAGAAGCACAATACCATAAGAACACACATTCTTCACGTACCTGAATCTGACACATCTTCTCTGCTGTCGACATGACTGGACATTCTGTGCTCTTGTGCAGCTCCATCAACACTGTCCCCATCATCTTCCATTTTCCTTTGTTCATTATCTCTACTCAATATACTACTGCCAAGACTACTCCCATCGCTCGCTGACCTATGGAGAGCAGATTTAATCCTTTCCCCAGCCTGGCTCCTGCTGTTGAAGAGGGGAGTGAAGCCATTACCTTTGTGTTGGATATCTGACGACGTTGCAGCACCAACACCGTTTGCGCTAGTGGATGTAGAAGATGAACCATTTCTACATCTGTACTTGAGAATGGATGAATACTTATCCAGCTCCGCTTTCCTTTTTTCAGAAGGAATGTTTTTACTAGTACTGCTATCACTGCTCTGACGGTCCATAATGAAATGACGAACTCTACTCAACAAAGGCACGTCTTGACCAACGGATTCATGTCCATCAACTGATTCACTGGACTCAGCATCACTGTCAGACAGATCCTGGGGTAACGTGATAGTGGTCAGGGGCGTCTTCTGAAGCTTTCTTAGAGATACATACTCAATCAGTGACGAAAGTAGAACTGATGCTTGATCAACACAGGACGGAGAATGCTGTCTTGACCAGGTCACGATCGAAACAAGGCACTGGTCTACCTCTGTAGAGGGGTAAACAAAAACATGATAATAGAATATCTACATATTAATAAAACTATGACAGAAACTATGACAATTAACTTCAACTGACACAATGCAGTTTCCTCACCAACAGCAAAACTGTAAAGCAGGTATGGGAATTTACATACCTGGGAAGTATCTTCACTGACAATGGCAAGACTGGATTGATAAAAAATGGAATTCTAAAGGCAAACAAGGTGCACTACCAGCTAGCAGTGATACTGAAACATCCAAGTGTCACTATGTCCACTAAACAGATGCTGACTGATAAACAAGCTGATCATACCTACGTTATGTTATCAGTGTCAAACTTGGACCCAATCCGAGAAGCGCAAATGTAAGATGTGAGATGCACTGTGTGCAGCAGGAATGACAATTCACAACACCACGCTAAAAATATGGTGGGGTTAATTATCTTGTTGAAGCACAGAAAATAAAGTGGTTTGGACATTTCACAAGGATGCAGTATGATCAACCTGCAGCGATATCATAGTATGAGGTGTGTTCAAATGAAACCGGACCTAACTGCACCAAGTGAACATATGTATGATGCGCGTGATGACATCACTTCTGAGGTAAACAGCACATACCAACTGCCAAGTTTGCTCAATTTCATTATCTTCCAACTCATAATTTCCCCAGCAGACCTTTGAAAACCTGGCGAGTGTGGTGATTAGGTTTCTAACAGCTGAAGGATGTCAATCAGTTGACATTCATCGCAGAATGCAGGCAGTATATGGTGACAGAAGTCTGGCAAACGTAAACTCTGGTGAACGTAAACTCCAGCGAACATAAGCTTCAGCGACAGTCCACCCAAATTGCTGCATCAATTTTGGCGATGGCAATACTTTGCGTCTGATCTGGTCTCGGAAGATCTTTCGCTAGCTCACGTCCTTCTTTAAACATCGTTGTCCAGTTCTTCACTGTTGTCTTCGACACAATTTTGTCACCATACACTGCCTGCATTCTGCGATAAATGTCAACTGGTCGACGTCCTTCAGCTGTTAGAAACCGAATCACCACTCGCTGATCAACTCTGGACGGATTCCATATCACACCTGCCATGTTTTTAACAGTCTGCTGAAAAAACTGAGTCCGAAGATAATGAGACTTTGCAAACTTGACGGTTGGTATGCACTGTTTACATCAGAAGTAACATCATGCGCATCGTACGTATGTTCACTTGGTGCAGTTAGGTCCGCTTTCAGTTTAACACGCCTCGTACATGCAGGTTTCAAAGCCCCGAGTAAGAAGTGAACCCTTGCGATGATTGATAGAGGGTATCAAAGAAACACATGTAACAAGAAAATGTTAATATTTCAAAATTCAGAGGTGCTAATACTGTGTTTTCAAAGAGTATTATTATAATACTGAAGAGCGGCAAAGATGGCACCGTACCGGCTGCGAATCTATATTGCTCTGCTGTTTTATTTTAGTTCATTATGTATGCCGCCATGCCACGGATTTGCCTGAAATTCACACTAGTCGACGACTTACACTTGTGTTCATGGAAAGGTGTCATTGATTTTGACTGGTTAATTCGTTAAGTGTTTTTGTGTTTTCTTCCCTCTGATTATCCCGACTTGGACATCGGCTATATGAATTAGCACTATGCTTAAATCTGTGTCGAATTTTCAATGTCTAGTTCCTAGTAGGCTGGGATACCTGTTTACGGGAGTAAACCCTGAGGAAAAATCTGCATCCTGTGCTATCTCCAGTCATCTCGATAAAATCTTGCCACTGGTCAAACATAGCTCAGGTCCAGAGAGTGAGGTTGACAAAAGGCGCAGTTTCTTCCTCCCTTTAAACTAAATCGCAGCGCAAGTCACCCATTTCAGCAGACACAGCAAGAGTAAAGACTGTCCACAAAGCTGAACGAAGAGAATGGTCTTCATAACATGATGGACGAACATCATTATAATACTAAACAAAAATAAGTCCTTAGTCTCTCATAGACTGCCATATGTTGTCTTCCCAGCATTCTTTAGAACGTCTTGGGGGGGGGGGGGGGGGGGGGGGGGGAAGGGGGTGTCTAGATCCCTGGCTCTTAGCCTCCCATGATTGCCATGGTAGCCTCCCTCATTTTATAGCCATGGCCGAACAACTACAACTGAGACTGCTTCACTTGGGGTTTGTGGGGGGCTAGGTTTCAAGGTTGTGATGTACTGTCTGCTTAACTCTGGGACGTAGTGAGAGGTCTAGATCCTTAACTCTTGGTCTCCAATGATTGCCATGGTATCTGTTCCTTCCTCATTTTATAAACATGGCTGAATGATTACAGCAACGACTGCTTCATATGGGGTCTGTGGGGGCTAGGTTTCAAGATTGTGATGTACTGTCTGGTTAACTCTGGGACATAGTGAGAGGTCTAGATCCTTAACTCTTGGTCTCCAATGATTGCCATGGTATCTGTTCCTTCCTCATTTTATAAACATGGCTGAATGATTACAGCAACGACTGCTTCATATGGGGTCTGTGGGGGCTAGGTTTCAAGATCGTGACATATTGTCTGGTTAACTTAGGTGTTTAAATTTATGAATTTGGTTTAAACGAAACCGAGAAAAAGGCAGAAGAATAGTAAAATAATATTGTAGTACAAACCCTGAACAGGCTGTATAAGGTAGAATTCACAAGTCTGTAGAGTCTCATTCATCTGTAACAGCCAACAAACACCGTTGTCTTCTCTGTGCCAAAATCTGTTGAGTAGTGAATATATTTCTGACTGAAACATTTCATACAATTGTAGAATCATGTCTTTGGCAATGCAGACATCAGTTAGTGAATGTCTTCAGTCTGAGTGTGATACTGCTAGTTACATGCCACATTTTCAAGCCATACTACTTTGGTTGGGGAAGAAGACTAATGTCTGGTCAGGCAAAATATACTGGCGAAGACACTCACCTCGGCTTCCCGTAGTTCTCCCTGAAAATTAGCTGTTTTCATGGCAGGTAAGGTGAGGGATCGACGTGATCCCCGTAGTAGTGAGTTACGCGCAGATGAAGCTAAGAATAGCACAACCGACTGGAGGACCCTGGTCCACCATCATCAGCACACTTGAGATGCGAGAAAAGCTACTGCAACCAATCATTTAACGTCCTTTTTAGGGTGCACAAAAGAGTAAACGTACTCATTGTGGGCATTCGCAAACAACAACTTCTTTGGTTCTGAACAATCTAGTATTATTTTTCTTAGAGAATAGTGGCTAGCTCCATATTGGAAAATAAGAGTTGAAAGCACATCTTGCTTTGTTAATTCTGGTGTGAACATCTTCTTGTTGTTCTGGTTCATTACCCACAATGAGTATGCTTACTCTTTTGTGGGTCCTGAAAAAGTGTGTAATGGATGGTTGTAACAGCTTTCCTCATATCCTGAGCATGGTGATAAAGGTGGGCCAAAGTCCTCCAGGTGGTTGTGCTATGCTTGGCTTCATCTGCGTGACGCTCAATACTATGGGGATCATGTCGAGCCACATCTCGTTAGCCAGACTGCCTTGGAACGCTATGTGGTCTTAGTCAGTGTATTGTGCCTGACCCTGATGTGCCGTCCTGGCCAGTATGTTGTGCCTGATCAGACTAGCGTTTCAGTTCACCCTGTGAACATCTTAGTTTGTTCATCTTTGTCAATGCTACTTCACAAACATGTAAAATTGTGCACTTTGTACGTTTTCTGACCATTAACTCTTTACAACTTGTAGACGCCGAAAATGTAAAAATGACTGTCCATTGAAAATCAAAATGAACCTCTGTAAAGTGCAATTGTTTCGTGATTTAGTTTTGTTGAATTTCAGTGTTTTTTACAGATCTATATGATGGCTGCGTCCATATATGCACAATTGACATTTAACTGTAAAATTATTTCCGGTTGGTTATCATTAGCATGCTTTATGATCTTTGGTCGTCTACACATTTATTTCGACGAAAGTTGGACTGCAAGTCCGTAGAAATTATTTATTTGATTAGTCCGACGATCACACATCCCTCAGTCTAATGATCACGCATCTGGTTTACTCATGGATATTCAACACAAGCCTGATTCAGACTATAACTGGGACACATAATATGAAAGATAGTTTATAGATAGTTTATTTATGTGTCTTTCGATGTTTAGATTGCAATTTTAGCTCAATTTGTTCAATAATAATTTATTTTATTTTGAATAAAACTTTGGCGCATGGAATTCCTGCACTTTGGTCCAGACTGAAAAGGATTAATCTTAATGTGGTTTTTGGTTAGTTGTTTATTCTGGTTTCTTTTACTTTTTTCACGCTGATCAGCAAATCTTGCTAAGACTATCTAACTTTCATTGCACAAGGCAAGTCAGTAAATCGCTATAAAAAACTAACTAAATGAGATACAATCTTGAAAACCATTTATCGCTGCACTGACATATTCTCTTATTCTTCAATATAATCTTCACCAACATTGATACACTCATCCCATAACCTGCCTGCTCCAATCATCTTCACCATCCCCAACACAAATGCTTTTGCTGCAATCTGAACAGAATGACTAGGTCGATCTTCATCAGCAAATTTTCTAGCACCCTTCAGAAAATGTAGGACTCAAGACACTTCTCATTATAAACAGGAAACACTTCCTAATGAATATCCTTTGCAGGAAGTAATTTGTCGTCTCTTTTGTACATTTTCTGACCATCGACTTTTGACAGCTCATAGGTGCCAAAATTGGCTCCGAAAACCTAAAAATGCCTGCTAATTTAAATCAAAATGGACCTCTGAAATGTGTGTTTGTGCTTCGTGATTTAGTTTGTTGAAGGCCTGTGCCCCTTTGGGGGTTACATGATTATTGATTGAATCATTGAAGCCGTATAAAATTTATATTGTGGAGCATGTAGTCTAGGCGACAGTGAGCTGACTAGCTAAGACTAGGAGTACACTGTGCTAGGGTTCAAAGCCACGGATGGATTCAAAAATCTTGGCGTGATTTGTTCCTAATACAACAGCTCTTCCAGTCAACCCAGCTGTAAATGGGTACTTGACGTATGAGTTGAGAAAGATATAAACAGCAAGGATGGAAACTGGCCAGCCCACCTCACATAGGCTGTGACTTAGTCCATGATGATATATCTTTATCCCTGATGGCAATTGTTGCCATGGGACCCACATAAAAAAATGAATAATAATATTACATACGATTGACAGCACTCATTTCTTAAAAACAAGCACATCTCACAAAACAAACCTCTTATATTCTAGAGATACCGTTGGCACAACATTCTCCGTGAACCAAGGGTCGTGACTCTGCAAGCCAAACTTTGACTCTGAACGACACAGCCGCTCTTCTTTAACGCAGTCCACCTGAAATAAATAGACACAGAAGAGATAATGACACAGCACTAAATAGAGATGTCACAAAGGAGGACAAATACTGAAGGACATAACAATTTGGCAAATAAAATATTTGGACATATAAAGAGACACGACACACTGCAGAGAACAATACTAGAGGGAAAGGTGGATGATTGGCTGGCAAGAGACAGCACTATAAGTGGGTAGACAACATCAAGAGATGGACTGACATCAGTTTTTCAGAGCGTAACATTAAGACAAAAGAAATTGAAGGGTCATTATCATATATAGTTGAACAGTGAAAACCTCTATTGGCGCATTCTTACTTAATACTTCACCTGAACGGGCATTGATGGTATTCCACGAGACATAACCGGGACTTCAAGTGATGCAAGATTATGGGTGTTTGAAGCAGATATCACTCCAGGCTTCCATTCACAGGACTGGCTGATGTTCTTCAGAACATGCAATAATGCCTGCAAATGAATAATCAATGCGGTATCACTGGTGCTGCAAAATAGATTAGGATTTCTGTCAACAGAGCCTGATTAGCCTTCACCAGGCTGCACTAAAAAATTGACATAATTTTCCCAGCAGCTGCATTAATTTTCAGCACATTATATTTTACTATCGTTGTTGACTTTGAGATCATGTAACCTTTTTATTAATTGGCATATTGATATGATTGTGGTGTGTAGAAACAAATTAATAAAGAACTTGTTGGTGTTATTGTTTTTGTTGTGTGTGTGTTAGTTTCTGAGATAGAAGAAGATGAAGGCGAAAATGTATAAAAACAAAGCACAAACATTTAGACTAGCCGATTGGGGAACATCGCTCCTTATATAATCCACCGGAATCACAACAAATTATCGATTCTATGTTTATAATATCAGCATGAGCTGCAGTGGTCAGCGGCCCCATAGCTGACTGCTAGCATCAGGGCCAGCAAACCAGAGCTGTCAAGACCCTTCTACACCTCTACACGGTGATCCTGGATAACAGGCTGCAGCAGGACAGACTGGCTTAGGAGAAGGGATCGAAGAGGGAATGCTAACCTGGTACTCAAATAATGCTTGCTGAAGTCAGATGTGTTGGACCAAAAGACTACATTCTGCTACTTGAGCCCTTTCAGGGTTTGGTAGTGGTAGCTTGAGAATGAACGAAGCCAAGCCATATCAGCACAGCTGTTAGTTTACACTAAAAATGTATTTATTACATCTATATGAACGAACTAAACTGAACCACCTCACAAAGATCTTCTACCAACAAATTACTTCACCATCCCCAATAATGGACCGAGTTCATACTGATTGAAAAAGAAGAATCTATTCTTTCAAAATTGTGCTTTATCAAAGTCAATCTACACTTTCGCGGCTGAAGTTGGTAGTGAAGGAAATGACGATTGTGTACTATCAAATCAGCCGCATTTTCGTATGGTTGTGTTTTATATGATAATATCGTAGTCAGCCTCTGGTGGGCAACTGGGTTTTTTTGTTGGCAAAAATAACAGCCTCAGGCGCGGTAAAGTGTAGTGGTAGAGCACTCACTTTTCATGACATAGGTATGGGGATTCAACTTCTGTCGCCCCAACTGTAAATGGGTACCTGGTATCCTGTTAGGGAAGGATGTTCTTCAAGACATTCAAGATTGACAATAAACTCTGTATCACTGGTGCTGCAAATAGAATAGGATTTCTGTCAAGAGTGTCTGCTCGGTGTAGTGATAGCGCACTCGCTTTTCACGACAAAGATAGGGTTCAACTCCTGTTACTGGCACACTCCTGTCAACCCTGTTGTAAATGGGTACCTGATTTACTGTTAAGGACGGAATGACAGTGAGGAAGAGAATTCTTCTTCTTCTTCTTCTGCGTACACAGTCAGACAGTAACCATTATTTTCTCGAAAAAAGCGGCGGTCATCCTGAGACTCTCGCCACTACCATAGAGCTTGTCTTGCAGTTCCACTGGCAATGGCCACATCTGCTCTCTCTGATCCTCGTATGTCGGGCAGTTCTGCAGCAGATGTTCAGTGGTCATTTTACCAGTACCGCACGGGCATTCGTCGGTACACCCTATCTTCAATTTGTTGAATAGGTGGTACCTCAGTCTATTGTGGCCAGTGCGAAGTCTGAAGACAACGACCTGCTCTCTTCGGTTCAACTGGTAATAGGCATCGTTTTTGGTGTAACCAGTATGTTCGGTTTCCCATTTAGTCATGTACCTGGCTTTGATAAGCCGTTTTGACTCTTCGTACGTTATACTGGTATCTGTTTGTGGTAGCCTTGCACCTTCTTTTGCCAGTCTGTCTGCCTCCTCGTTGCCTTGGATGTTGCAGTGTGACGGAACCCACTGTACCACTACCCTTTTTGGTGCGGACAGCTGGCACAGTTTGCAGAGTGCTGCTCTTAAGTCATTAAGCTCAGTGTTTTTCTGGCTTTTTAGCGCTGTGACTACGGCGAGAGCATCTGTCAGCAAGACTATGTGGCTCTCGTTTTCACTGTGTGTTGCCATTTCTTCCACTGCCGCCCTCAGTGCCTCTGCCTCCGCTCTGAAATTGCTTGTGTACTTACCAGTAGCGAGTGACAGTGTTATTTTTCTGCCATTTGGTAGGTTCAGGAATGCTCCTGCCCCTCCGTTCTGTGTAGCGTTTGTTACAGAACCGTCGGTGTATGCATGGGTCCAGTCCATGCTTGGGTAGCTTTTCGTTATGAAGCTTAGGGTAGTGTCTCTCCTTTCTTTTTCGGTCTGGCAGTTTTTGTTTGCAATACCTGGTATATTTTCTACCACCTCTGGAAATATATCCTGCCTCCAAGTAGGTTTTCGTACAGTAGTGATGGGTTTTGGTGTTGTTAGTGCGTTTATGGGATCTTCGTGCATCTTTGCTTTGGCTATTTCTGCAAAGTTTCTCCGCTTTAGTTTCCCAGTTCCCAAATTGTTTAGTCTCTGGTACATTGGATGGTCCGTCAGTCTTCGGAGTTTCTCTGACTGCAGCTGGGCTCTGCAGTCTCTTCTGTCGGTCATGGATTGCAGTTTTGTAATCTTTTCAAGTTCTACAATTGGCGTTGACTTCATGCCACCTGTTATAATTCTCATGGCTTGGTTTTGAAGTTTGTTAACTTTATCGAAGTTCGCCTTCGCTGCTGTTGTCCATGCCGCGATGCCATACTCGAGAACTGGTCTCACTCTTCCAGTGTACAGTTTCTTTAGTATGCCTTCGTCTGCTCCCCAGCTTGTGCCAGCAAGTTTCCTCATGATCGCCATTCTTTCTCTGGCTTTCATTCGGTTTCTCTCAATCTGACTTTTCCATGTCATGCGCCGATCAAATGTGACTCCCAGATAGGTTGGGTTGTCGTTTGGCTGCAGGATTTTGCCATTTAGGCTTAATTTGGTACTTTGGGGTTTTAATGAGAGCGAGAATATTGTGCACGTGGTTTTCTCCTCGTTTATTTTGACCAGCCATGAGTTCGCCCACTCTTCCAGCGATGTTAGGGCCGTTTGCATCCGATTTCTTGCTATAGTGAGATTCTTTTCAGAGGTCCACATAGCCAGATCGTCTGCAAACATTGAGCTATGGACTCTTCTTGGTATATTCTTTGTAATATCGTTTATATATACCAGGAAGAGTGTGGGTGACAGTACTCCCCCTTGGGGTACTCCCTGCTCGAGTGTCACCTTTTTTGCTCATCTGCCCTTGTACTTGGAGGAAGAGAATTGACTACCCCACCTCATAAACAAGTTGTGGCCTTCTACGTGAAATCTCTAATACTTCATCCCTGACAGCAATGTCTGCTTTATTTTTTACAAGTTTTTATTCGACTTGACATAACATGTTGTCTGTTTGCATGGACTTCTATTTCTCCTATTTTAACCAACTTCCCCATAACCTAGAGAGCTGAAATATTGTACACAGCCTCTACTAGTGTTAATCAACACAATTTAGATGGATACTGGGCAGGTCATTAATAAAGTTCTACCGAAAAACATCGTTATTTTTAATATTTACTTTTTTTATCATAATAGCTTGACAGAGATAGAGTGAGCGTTCAGGCTGAACTGTCAATGTGAATTCAGCACAGAATGATTTTTTGTCACTGTACCATGGGAGCCGTGGTTAGTGCACTGGCATCCCAGTCAAGCAAATCAGGGTTCAATCCCCAATTGGTGCAGAATCTTTTTCCGATCGTCAACTGGGTCCTGTGGTTAACCAGTCTCAGAAACTGGGTATCAGAAAAAAATCTGAAAAGTAAAGGCGGCCGGCATGATGCTTGCAATAATCATCCACGATGTGCCGTATGTTACAAAATAATGTGGGCCTAATGCCATATTTCGTATATGTCGCATGGCGTGACGGGATCTTTACTTACATTTTTTTACCATAATCTTGATCTTGATGACCCGTTCCTCAGAGTAGCTGATGTTTAAAGAGTGATGTGAATTAACGAAAGATCATCTGATACCAGGGCAGGCACATATTATTGCATTAACTCATGCCCTTCTTTAAACATCGTTGTCCAGTTCTTCATGTTGTCTTCGACACACTTTTGTCACCATACACTGCCTGCATTCTGTGATGAATGCCAACTGGTCGAGATCCTTCAGCTGTTAGAAACCGAATCACCGCTCACTGATCAACTCTTGACGGATTCCGTATCACACCGGTCATGTTTTCAACGGTCTTCTTAGAAAACTATGAGTCGGAAGATATTGAAATTTTGTAAACTTGATGGTTGGTATGTGCTGTTTACACCAGAAGTGATGTCATCATGCGCATCGTATGTATGTTCACTTGTTGCAGTTTGGTCCGGTTTTATTTGAACATGTCTCGTAGTATAGCATAATAATGATAGATCAGAATCATGCCCTTTGCAGAACGTGACTCTCATAACAATCAATCTCTAACTCTCTTGATCGTTGGGTAGCTCTCCTAACTCTGTCATCCAAAGAACCTCTTTAATGTCATGTGTCCATCTTCTTCTTCGTCTGCCTCTACCTCGCTTTCCAGGCACCATACTTTCCAGAATTGTTTTTTTTAAAACCCTTGTGTTGCTTGATGTGGTCAAAGTATTTTATTTTCCTAGATATAATGCTGTTTACTAGCCAATTTTGTTTGATATCCAACCCTTTTAAGATTTCAGTGTTTTTCTTTTTCATTATCCATGGTATTTTGAGCACTTTCATGTAGCATTTTAGCTCGATGGATTCTTCTTCTTCTTCTTCTTCGTACGCAGTCAGACAGTAACCATCATTTTTTCGAAAAAAGCGACGGTCATCCTGAGGCTGTCAACACTGCCATAGAGCTTGTCTTGTGGTTCCACTGGTGATGGCCACATCTGCTCTCTCTGATCCTCGTATGTCGGGCAGTTCTGCAGCAGATGTTCAGCGGTAATTTTACCTGTACCACACAGGCATTCGTCGGTACCACCTATCTTCAATTTGTTGAATAGGTGGTACCTCAGTCTATTATGGCCAGTGCGAAGTCTGAAGACAACGACCTGCTCTCTTCTGTTCAACTGGTAATAGGCATCGTTTTTGGTGTAACCAGTATGTTCGGTTTCCCATTTGGTCATATATCTGGCTTTAGTAAGCCGTTTTGACTCTTCGTACGTCATACTAGTATCTGTTTGTGGTAGTCTTGCACCTTCTTTTGCCAGTCTGTCTGCCTCCTCGTTGCCTTGGATGCTGCAGTGTGATGGGACCCACTGTACCACTACCCTTTTTGGTGCAGACTGCTGGTATAGTTGACAGAGTACTGCTCTTAAGTCATTAAGCTCAGTGTTTTTCTGGCTTTTTAGCGCTGTGACTACGGCCAGAGCATCTGTAAGCAGGACTGTATGGCTTTCATTTTCTTTATGTGTCACCATTTCTTCCACTGCCGCCCTCAGTGCCTCTGCCTCCGCTCTGAAATTGCTTGTGTACTTACCAGTAGCGAATGACAGTGTTATTTTTCTGCCATTTGGTAGGTTCAGGAATGCTCCTGCCCCTCCATTCTGTGTAGTGTTTGTTACAGAACTGTCGGTGTATGCATGGGTCCAGTCCATGCTTGGGTAGTTTTTCTATATAAAGTTTAGGGTAGTATCTCTCCTTTCTTTTTCAGTCTGGCAGTTTTTGTTTCCAGCTCGATGGATTCAATCTTCAAACTTAGTGTTTGTGTAATGATAGATAGTTATTACATATGACTGAAATGCTGAATGGGATACCAAATTCTCAACAGGCAACAGCGGCATAGATTACTTTTTTGTTGTTTCCATAAATGTTGTGAGATTATAGTTCAGTTTGATTAAAAACTGACATCACTGCATTCCAGGAAAACTCACTGCTGCTCAGCTTCTTTCATGAAATGGTGAAGAGTGTGGATACTGATAGTTCCAGTAGCCCGCTGATTGTACATATTTCATGTTCATCCTGTTAGATGCCTCTTCCTGCTTGAGTTCTAAATTCTGCAGTCTATGGACTGCCACTGTAAGATCTGGCAAGCTTTACTCATTATGTATAGATGTAAAAGGAGGAGTTAAATGTTAAAGACGAGGGCTCGACTTCATCTTCGCAGGTTTTCCCATATGGCTCAGTCTCTCTCAGCAGAAAGGTATCTCGCCTGCCAAGAGCATGGTTCAAAGCACAAACTCTGTAACTCCAGTGATAAACCCAGGTATCTCCTGGAAATATTAACATCGTGAACCGACCATCGCAGCTCAAATTCGAACTCCGACTGTCTGAACACGAGGCACATGGCTTGACCACTTCGCCACAGAGACCTCTAAAAAAGAAGGAGTGCAACAAGGATGTGTACTAGCCCTTTGTCTGTTCATCATTTACACAAAACACATTTTTCAACAAACAGAGGAAATGCCAGTTCTCATTATCAGTGGTGTATTAATAAATAATCTCAGGTACGTGGATGACATAATTCTGATATCTTTGAGATGTGGATGTATAGAAGAATGGGTATACGTCTCCCGGAAAGAGATGAAAACAAATACCGAAGTCCTGCAGAAATTATTGGCATAAAGAGAGCTGATGAATCATAGACTGACAGTTCAGTTATTTTGGTAACATCAAAAGACAAAACACTTTGTTGAAAACAATACTGGAAGGAGATGTGGAATGCAGACATGCCAGAAGTAAACAACACTGTAAGTGAGAGAATAGCATCAAAATATGGACATCAAAAAGTCTAGCAGTTTGGGGACTCAGTGGTCTTGAGGTTAGGTGTCCGCCTCGGGTGCCGGGTTCGAATCACTGTAAAGACTGTGATTTTTTTCACATGGATCTTCTGGTAAACATTCTCCTGATCTATGGGTAGTGAGATCGGACTCCCATGTTCAGTGTCGAGCACGTTAAAAATTCCTTGGCAGTTGAAAATCGAAAATAGTAGGCTTTATGGCCGCTGCCCAGACAAAATTTTAAATTAAAAATCTACCCAAGTTATTTGTACCTTTACCCAGGTGATTTGTTAAGAGCAGCTATAGATGGCCCCTAACTGACTGCAGGTCTACTTAGCTTTAGTGTTTGAGTCAATAAAGATGGACTCGCACATCGGTTAAAACCACCCTCCAAGAAACTGGTTGTATAGACTCTGTAGTCTTCTAAACCAGTATAAAGACATTAAGTACCACCAAGACCAGGAGGACATTGGAGATTTGATGTCGTTGATCTTCACTTTGGAGATGGCACCTGAACTAAACACAGTAACTACATCAAAGAAATAGCCAAAGATGCAGCATAGTGTGCTGGCAATTGTCGGCAGTGCTTGTTAGAATCTTTTCCTCATGTCCGCAAGCTGCCTGCACTCAGTGAGTAGGTGTCTAACTGTTTCATCAGGATGAGAGCAATGTCTGCACAAGAGCAGATGCTGGGTATTAATGTGGTTCAAGTGGCTATTGACTCTGGTGTGTCTTAGAAGAGTAACCTTACTCATTGTGGACATTGAACAACAACAACAATCTTCCATTGACTGCTACGCAAGCATTTGCTAAATATTGGCTTGTCTAAATTCGAGAAGAAAGTCACAAAACAAAAGTACCTGGGCAGATAACCGAACCTGGTTGAAAACTGCGTAAACTTTGATGGATGGTGCATTCAGGTTATGAGGGAAAGTAAGAAAGTTAAACCAAATACGATGACTGTGGGCGTAACTGTCTATCTTCCATCCTTTCTGACACGAAATGGGAAATGGCTGAAATAGAGCAAAATGTACAATTTTAAAATTTGATTTAGCTTTTCAATTACATAGAAACATGGAGCAGCAGCAGTCAATCTCCACAATTTTATTTTTCTGCCATCTTATTGGGCACCACAGATAAGGCTCAAGTTGTATAGGTTTACACTTCAATTGCTTTTTCTTTATTGTGCTTTGCCACTCTTATCTTCTCCTATATGTTCCAATTCAGTACTTACCTGTTTAGTTGTTAAATTGGTGAAAAACCTATTCCGGATGTTCTTCCATCTTGGTGCGGTTCTTTATGCAAAAGAACTTTATACAACACGATTTTTGTCCCGACATTATGCTATCAATGTCAAAACTGGACACAAACATCAAATGAAAAATGCTACATGGCAACAGCAGAAATTAAATGCCTTCAAAAAATATTGGGTGTAACAAGGAGAGACAAGATCATAAATGATGACATCAGGAGACTAGTGGGAACAACACCAGTATTAGACTACATTAAAAGACAGCAACTAAAATGGTTTGGCCATGTAACAAGGCTACCACCACATAGCACCCCCTAACAAGCAAAGCTATTTAGATACAACGGATTCAAAGTCAAAGGCAAACCTCAAAAAAGGTGGCTTACAGAAATATATGAGGTGGTAAATGCTACTGTGCATGAGGCACATAGATGGGCTTGTTCTAGAGATCTCTTCGTAACCCAACACTAAAAGGCATAACAGAATAGGCACAAAGAAAGAAGATTGTTAAATTTATTCTTAAGGGTGTGTTTTAATTAGTCTACACTCTTTCTGCTTAATCTCCAGCTGTATTGCCAAGTATACAAGCTCTGCAATTATATACACATATAAGGAAGTCAAAAGGCAACCTTAATGTATCAACAAAATATGCAATATTAGCCCTATAAACTGGAGTGTGTGTGTGTCAAATATTTCCAGAGCCACCCATTATTTGGTGTGATGGGCGGACCATTATTTTAAGGCGTATTTTGGGGCATACTGCTTGGATTTTGGCCATAATATAGTGACATCTACACAGTACACACATTTCTTGAAACAAAAATATGACAGCTCACACAGTGAAACACGTTTAGCAATGTTTTCAATGACTTTTGTGATGAAAAGATGTTTTGAAAATTTCAGAAATGGCTGTTCGAAAAGGCTAACAACAGAATAAGCTGTGGAATGTGTTTGTCTCTGTCAGTATATTTTGCCTGACCCCGACTAACATGCCTGATTCATATGTTTTGCCTGGCCAGGCGTTGGTGTCCTCCTCCAATGATTAGCGGTAAAAGAAATTTCCTTTTTCGTGTGCAGTTTCATTTTTATGAATTCAAGTATGATTTCATTTATCAGAACAATATTCAGAGAACAAAGCATAGGTTCACTATGGGAAATGGATTGCTACAGATACCACAATATGCAAGAGTGCCTGCCTTCGTGCAGGTTTTTCCAGGAACTGACACAGCTGCAGTGGTTGCCCTATGATTCATATGAAGTGAAATGAAGATGGTGTATGTTATAGAGCTGCTTAGCTATTGCACAATGAGCTGAGAACATGCAAGCATTCATGGGGTGGGAGAATACAGAAGATGCTTGCTCTGGACCATTCAGCCTGGTATTCTGCCAACAGAGTGTCAAGCAGAGGATCATTTCCGTAGCACAAAACAAGCCAGCTGCACAAAAATACATAACACAAGACAACCTAACTACTGACACCCCCCACACGTGCTCTACGTGCTGTAAAGTTTGTCGCGATAAGATAGGGCGTAAAATTATATGCGGTCACATGTGACTAGACATATTTGCTGCTGTCACCATCTACATGTATGAGGATACCAAATAAGAAACTACAAAATAATAATTTTTTTTGGCGTTCGCCTTATTTCGCTATTCCCCAAGGCGGGTGTGCGTTGCACTATGTTTTTATTTTGCGCCTGTCGGCTCAGTGTATCTGACTTCAGCATGCATTTTATGTAAGGGTCTGCTTCCTCCTGCATTTTCTAAGAGTTTGCTTCCCCGGGCTAACGGCCGGTGCTGTGATGGGGATCGAACCCAGCACCTCTGGATTGTGAGCCGTGCCACTTAACCACTAGGCCACGCCGTCCCCTCCTCCAAACTTATAGCAACCACTAGTTTAGCCCAACTTACCTTGACATTCTTAAATAGATCCAGCATCTCCAAAATACTGAAGTGTTCTCTTCTCTGTGTAGAAAAATATTCAAGGAAAATGTTAATATTCAATGTTATCATTCATTTACACCTTTTAGCTTCTTGTGAAGCACATGGGAAGACTGTACTTACTTACTTTCCCTGTCCAAGCACCAAGTTATACAGTATGCATCCAGTATTCAGCGACATGGATTGCTTTGTCATTTGTCTCTAGCATGTCATTGGATGTTTTCTAGATGATGGGGCAGGTCATTGGGTGGTCTGGGTATTATATTGCGCCACAATCACACATCTCACTTCACTATGTATCCCCGTTGTTTCATATTTCTTTTGCACTGTGATACACCAGTTTGGAGTCTGTTCAGCGACTATGTTGTGTATGGTAGATGATGTCCGGGGGCAGGTTCCGTCCAAATTTATATCTCTGGAGCCTGCATTAATTCATGCCATCTCTCGATACGGCGACTTTCAGGGTTTGTCTGTATGGGCTTTGTTGTTTTTAGGAAACTTTGTCTGGATTTAAGTCTTGTGCTCTGCACCTGATGTCCAAACATCGGTTGCCTTGGGTCGTGCTCCTCTTTTTCTTGTTCGATTTCTGCTGCGATGCTTCTTCGAATCTTGGGTGGAGCTATGCCAATTATGGGGTATATTTTATCAATGGGGGTGTAATTTAGGCAGACTGATATTATCCGACCCGCCTCATTTATTGCTTTATCAACTAGTTTCGCATGGGCAGAGGTTTTCAGACTGGTGCAGTGTAATCAGCTGTGAAAAAACACAAGGCAAGTGCAGATGTTCGAAGAACTGACGGTTGTCTCGCTCAGTTTTGGATGATATTTTTTCATGCATGTAGCTTACACTTTGTTTCCTGGCAGTGCGCCATGTAGTAAAGCTTGCGGTATAACTTCACGTCTAGATATTTTGGAGCCATGCAGTGTTCCAGCTCCTCCCCTTTGGTATTGAAATAATTAGTCGACCTAAGTCATTTTCAGAGTACGCCCGATTTCAATGGTGTCCTCCAGGAAGACTGTGTCCAAGTACTTGTAGTGGTGATTTCTGTAACAATGCTTTTATGTGATAGGATCGCTAGCCCCATGCACAACCTTCTTTAGTTACATTTTTTACTAGACTCTCAGAAGGTTAGTGATTCTATTCGTTCCACCTCAGGGGGAATTCATTGCCCACATCACCCTATCCAGAGTATAAGACCAACACTACAGTTGGCATCCTTTTAGAAAACCTTCAGCAAATCACTTTGCGCTTTTGGAGTGGTGGTTTCTGTAGAAATTTGTTTTATGAGGCTTTTATCCCCATGAACAACTATCCTTAGTTGCCTTTTACAACATGCATGGAGATACAGTGGTCCTATTCTTTCCTCATTGTAGATTCATTGCTGCTGTTAGACACTAATCATGTAATTTTCTGTAAATATAAAGCAGTTATGCTCTTCTTTAGATTTGACCCTAAAAAGACATTTTTGACGTAGTTCGACGAACGGAATGCAATGTGTCGCTAGTTTACAGCTTGACTGCGATATTTGCAGTCCAATACATCCGTCTTCGGCAGTCTTCTACTCTAATCTCATAGAAACTACTTGGGTAAAAACAGCACTCTATAATGTAAATAAATCTTGTACACAAAAAAAGGAAAATTATTATAAGTTGCAATTTTCTGTAAATGATAGAATGCTAGTAAATAAAGACAGGTGACAATAATTGAAAAGACAGGTAATTTCTAAGCACTTGAAAAACATAAATATCAGACAACAGAAAAGAAGAAAGTAACAGGCAATCCAGATTAGAATGACAGACACGTAATGCACCAAATAAAAGCATACGTAATGCGATTAAGTTAAATTATTTAATTTCTTTTCTTCTTCTGCGGCGTGTCCCAAAAAGGATATAGTGACATTATGTCACAGTGTACAGGAAGCTGTGATATCTGCATCTTTTGGCCTAACACATCCTATTTTAGCTGGCTTGTTTGAGAACCTGGTTTGCCTTCCCACTGCTATCAGCTCATTCACTGTGCTGCACCTTTGGCTATAATTATTTAATTAAACAAAGCGCCTTCTATAGTTAATTTTCAATTATAAGACTTTCAATCCTTTGCAGATTACAAAATTAATACAAAAAATATACAAATGACATCATACACAGAAAATAATCTAAATAAAACATATAAATAGTGTCGTGAAGTGAGCAATACCTTGCTAAGGACATATGCATGTCCGCTTATCCAACGTAGCAGTGATAAATACTTCAGTGTGAAAGCAACAATAATGCACAACAGTGTCGACGTTATCGACAAAAACAACAGATTCATTATTCACGTCTGGATGACATCACTGATCAATATCCGAAATTCTGTAACAAATAAAAAAATTTATGCTCCAAATACAAAGAATATCACTATAGCAGAATTTGTTACCAACTAATTTATCCCTTTCCTTTCATTACATTGTTCTCTTTTCACACGTGCCATACCAGTGTCCAAAAGAGGAGAAAACAATAGCGACATAATAATGTGCTTGCCAGGCAGGTATTCAGTATAGTCGCTGGTTCAAATCACGTGGGAGATGGGAATTTTTTCACGTGGACTTTCTGGCATTTCCACTGATCTCTGGGTAGTAGAGATCGGACGCCAGTGTGCAGTGTCGTGTACGTTAAAAATCTGTGCGCACTTGGAAATTGAAAAGAGTAGGCTTCGCTAGCCTTGCAAAATTCAAAATTATGTTACAAATCTATCCAATCGATTACGGGATCCTCGCCGGTGCTATGGAGTTTGTGCATCTGATTCACAAAAAATATGAAGAACAGAGCACTTATGGGTTAAACCGTGTGCAATGATGTCAATTCTTCGACTAAACTAAACCTCTCAAGGAACAAAAGTGCAATATGGTTGGGTTGTGAATCCTACATGTTTGAAGCGTCCCTTGGTCTCAAGGGAAGTGAGGTGAGACCAATGTCTAAATATATTGGACATTGACGAAAAACACGAAGATCAATTGTACACCCTGTGCATGTTAAAGAACTCTTGGAAGTTGAAAATTTATAAAAATTTAATTCCTTACCAATATGTACTAACTGCCCCCAGACTTGTAAGCAGACAGAAGTATACATTGCAAATTAAGGTTCAGTTCAGTTCAAGTGCCATCTCCGCATTGAATGGCGGCTCCAATGGAACTTCAGTGTACTCTATCTCTTTGCATAATGGTGCAATCTGACAAACTTTTCCCAGTCCATCTTCTGATGTTATCCCCCCGACTTATAACGTTGTGTGCCTCTTGAACAACTGCTTTCCACTCTACCATCTAGCATGGTCTTCAACAAGGAAGTATATCTTGTTATATGGTCATAATAACTTGACTGTCTAATTCTGATTTCAGTCATTAATCCTCTTTTCATCCCCTTTTTCTCTGAATAGATTGGACCCACTACGTGAACCAAACTGCAGATTCTGCCACTACCACAAGGAGTCAGTCAAGCACCTCCTGACTATGTGCCCAGGGCTAGCCAATTTGCAAGACCTGCTGCTCCCACCACACCCCACCATACTCAATACACTCTACACATCACTACAACAATTGAGGAGGATGTGTGCTTTTGTCCGGGAGACATTGGGCTGTCAAGAGCTGCCAGCTCACAGCAAAAGGGATTATATCATCATCATCATCATCCACTTTGTCAATACATCCACATCTGCTATCTTCTCTTTCCAAGAAATGCAACCCAATCTTCTTAATATCCACATTTCGAAGGCTTCAATACTCTTTTCCAACTTTTTATTCGGTGTCCATTTATAAATAGCGTTTGCTTACATGACAGCAGGCATAACTCTAATAAAGGAAACAAAATTCCTACCCAACAGGGATCAAAAGGATGTGGCCCCTCCATCATACAAAGATACAACAGGCCAATCGCCTGTGAGTCTACACACATGATTACAAGTATAAAAAAAAAAGACCTCTTCACCTCCGCAGTAGTAGAAGAGGAGTGACTAATTGAAGGCATGACATTATGTAACTGATTTCTTCATTTTCCTTCAGCTCTTGGGTAATATAATTTTCTATGATTTCCCAGTGAGAATGAAGTGTACCAGAGCTGATCGATTAGATGGAGCTCTGTCGCAGACGGTAAAGGGGTCTGCTCTATTCTATTTCCCTCTACACTCACTCTAAACAAATTCAAGTAACACTAAATATAACACAATACAACAGATTATTTAATCAAGAAACACTAAATATAACACAATACAACAGATTATTTAATCAAGAAACACTAAATATAACACAATACAACAGATTATTTAATCAAGAAACACTGCCACTCTCTACTCTACACACTTAAATTCTTTCTCTCACCATTTATACATCACGATACCCTATTCTCTTAATCTGGTCTGCTGTGATCGAACTTAGTTGTGGATTGCCGCTGATGGTAAAGTTCGTAGGTTCTGAACCCATGTGTGACGTCCGTGCTCTTGTTCTTCTTTGTCAGCGGTAGATCAAAGTGGTCTCAATGTGGTCAGGATAGACTGCATGAAGTATGTAAAACTGCCTCTAGCTGCAACTGACGACTTACATTCATGTGATCAAGGTGGTGTCGACGTGATCAGTGGGACTGCGTCAATATGATGAATGGGACGACTGGAAGACTGCCTCTATAAGCTACTGACTACTTGTAATCATGACCACTGCATGAGGGTAGTTACCTTGCTTGCTGCGTGACTATCTCAATTGTCTCTCTCTGTCGCCTAAATCTAAACTCAGATCTGCCAACTGCATATCTTCGTCGCCTGCCCTCCACTGGGCGTCTCTTTCCAAACTACATGTCTCTGAAGTGAAATGTTCTCTCCATATCTGATGTGAAATGTTCTCTTTCTGTAGGTTTCAACTCAAATCTGCTTCACTCTGTCGCCTGCCCTCCACCGAGCGTCTCTCTCGCAAGTGTTCTCATCTAACCTCAGAAGTCGTCTTTTCTCTCCGTTGCCTACACTCCACTGAGCGTCTCTTTCGAATGTCTTCTCAAGTAATGATTGAAGTGAAATGGTCTCTCTCTGTGTCTATCTCATGTCATCTCTGAAGTAAAGTTTTATCTCCTGTGCCTACACTCCACTGAGCGTCTCTTTTCAATTCTGTCTCAAGTAATGATCCTCACGTCTCTCTATGCCTGGATTTATATCCAATCTGCCTCCCAGATCACGTGATTTCCAAAACCGACCGCGTTTTTTGTCCGTCTGCTTGCCATTAGCCCAAGTGTTCCCGTGGTTTCCAGACGATGCAGGTTTGTCGGCGGAAACAAGTCTACGTGTCTCCAACCATTATCGTTCCAGGTGTTGACACATGGCCTGTAACTTATGTCAGGTTACGTCGTGGTTCGATTTGGTTACTCAAATTCTGGCGGGACTGAGTTCAGCTGCACTGACTCAAATCTTACGAAGAAGAAAGAAAGAAATGGCTGTCTAAGCTCCTACCTATATATTGTCTCTCCAGCTAAGATCTGTTACAGGGGTTTCCAACTTAACTGTGATATTTGCACCTTTCGATCCGACACAACCGTCTTCGGCAGGATCAGTACTTACTATTTGTCAAGATATCTGCGGCTGTGTATTTTTTTGGACAAAATTGACAATGTCGTTGAATAGTCATCACAGACCATAGAGAGATATGCACATTCTCATGATGTATTCGGCATATGTATTTCAGTTATGAATTGTTGATGTCTAGTGTGCTTATATCGAAATAATTTCACGTTCTTTACACCTGTCTACTATGAAGTTCCCAATGCAAGTGATTTAGATATTTAGTGCATGGAACATTCCCACCCTCATGGACTAGGTGCAAAAATTCTCCACCCACCCTCCTCTTTCCCGGTGGTAGGGTGGTGTTCTACTTCCTTGTACTAAGTGCAGTAGACAATTCAGGACTTGGATTGGATTATTTAGCCCTGTTGCAACCTGTTATCCAGGATCATCTTGAGGAGGTTAAAAGGGTCTTGGCAGCTC
Source organism: Ariolimax columbianus (assembly GCA_036924085.1). Taxonomy (NCBI): domain Eukaryota; kingdom Metazoa; phylum Mollusca; class Gastropoda; order Stylommatophora; family Arionidae; genus Ariolimax; species Ariolimax columbianus. The sequence goes on along the minus strand of JAVGWX010000007.1, from coordinate 50,282,147 downwards.
TGGGTTGTTAGCCCTGATGCTAGCAGTCAGCTTTGGGTCGCTGACTGCTACAGCTCATGCACTGCTCAGCATCTTGATCCTTCTGTGAACAATGAATGCTGACAAAGTGGTCCTCATTGATTTCGATGGACGAACAACAGTAACATGTGATGTGTATGTCAAAGTTTGATGTCTATTTCCTGTAAGTAGGCCAATGCGTACTTTTGCTATTAGAAGTCGTTAGTTTGTGGTGTACACCAAACTATATAATTATAATAATATTATGAATCATTTCAACTGACAAACTGAAACTGAGTGTGTCTGATTTATAATGAATATTATTCATAAACTCTTCCTAAGTATAAGTCACCACACAGTAGACAGTCAGTAGTTCACACCAGACAAAGGCACAGTCACAATGAACAATGACATTATTGGCATATGTTCTTTAGTAACGCACAACTGACAACATAGTTTTTTTAGTTTTAACAACAAATAATAAATAGTCTACAATAATGAAATATCCGTAGTCGTAGTAATAGTATACATACATGATACATGATACAGACAGATATACTGATATAGTCTGCACTCTCAGCTGCGGAACTAACTGACTGCCTAACAACACAACACTACAACAATAACGAACAGTAATCATTACTGAGTAATGATAGTCAGTCAAAAACAAATGAAATAACTAACTAAAAATAGCAAGCAACTTACAGTTAGTCATACTTCCCAGGGCCTAGACAGAAAACAGATCAATTATAAATAACTACTCTTTACTGAACAAATTCACAATGAAAAGTCAATGGTCCTGAATCTTGGTTTTGGACAGGCCAATTCAACTGGCAAGTGTCTTAAAAAGGCTTGTCTAGCTAGCCTGTAGTGTTTGATTATTTCACTCGTACGTAGTCGTAGTCGACTATTTGTATAAATTGTTCGGTCAAAAGTCCATAGAGAACATGTATCACAGTACACCTATTCTTCGAAAAGTATGCATAGTTGCTACTAATATTGTAGAAAACCGATCTGAATGAATGAATGAATCTTGATCTCCGCCAGAGTTTGGCTTAGTTTTGGTTGACTTCGTTCGGTTTACTTCTGGCAGAAGTGTAAATAGGGCATCGATTTCAATGTGAATATTATCTTTACTAAGTACTTGCAGGTTTGTATAAATTTATTCTCTTGCCATTCGCAATTCAAAACATATTATATTGAATAAAAATCGTTTCATCCCTAGGACATATTGCCTCAAGCTCTTTCAAAAAGAGTGACAAAAACATTTCACAAACACGAGCCAAATAACAATTAAATTTGGAAATCCAAACAATTATATTGATTGAATGGAAATATTTTGATACGGTGCTTACTAAGGCAGCAAAATGGCACATGACGGAGACACTGCTTAATAATTCCTGGGGTGTAGAATTTGCCAGATAGAGCGCCAGACCTGTCAATCGGATGTCTTCATTCTGGTCTGGTTCCAGTCTAGTCTAGTCTAATGTTGTCATCCCAGCGGACTTTGGGTCGTCCTTGTGGTCTGGATCATTGACCGTTGCTTTCAATGAATGCCGTGGTAGCCGTTCTTCTTTCATTCTCCACACATGGCCAAACCACCGAAGTTGTAATTTCTCTACACGAGTCTGTAAAGCCGTTTCTTCGAAATTGTTTCGTATCGTCTGATTTGAGGAACTTGTCTCTTCTTGTTACTTGGACCGCCATCCTTAGATATCTCATTTCTGACTCTAACAGCTGGCTTTTCTTTGATGTTGTCATTGTCCATAACTCACATACAAAGGTCAAATCGTAGGTCGAGTACTATACAGCCATCTTATTTTTCTTATTAACTTATCTTTTGCTTGGGAATCTTTTTTATGGCTTGAAAAAGTTGATCACTTGATGCTCTTCGCGTAGCCAACTCCTCTTTAATACCTGCTCTCTGATTCATTACAGCTCTAAAATATTTGAACTGCTTGGCCTGTTCCAGAGGCCGTACATCCATAAAAAGGTAATGTCTCTTCTCAGATTTGAAAGTTTGGTCTGGAGATGTGCCTCTGATTTTGTAATTATGTTCACGTCATCGACAAACGCCATTTCCGAAATATAGGCTCGTCTGGTCTTTCATTAACTCACTGAGCACTTTTGGTCTTTTGCTTACAAACTTTCATGACGTCATCCATAAGTATGAAAAAATGTGACTTGATGGTTTCTCTTTCACCACTGGTGGCATTGAACTCCTTTGACGTCTGGTTTCCTTTCCTATTGTTGTTCTTTGCAGGTCTTATGGAAACTCAGTACAGCGCAGATCAAGGGTGCTGGGATGTCCTTCCATTCCAGGCAGTCCCAAAGACTGCTGGAGGGAACTTGATCGAATGCCGTTTCTGGGTCCAAGAAACAGAGAAGCATTTCATCATCATACTCGAGAGCTTTCATCCCTCAGTTGAGTGAAGATAAGGTCTTGTGTACTTCTGTTTGCTCTGGTTGGTGGTTGGTTGCTAATGCCCACAATGCGTTGGTAACCCATTTTGTACGCCCTGAAAAGGACGGAACTTGTGGCAGAATGTAGTAGCTTTTTTGACATCCCGAGCGTGCTGATGAAGTGGACCGGGGTCGTCCAGGGGGTTGTACAATGCTTGACTTCACCTGCGTGTCACTCACTACTACGGGGGTCACATCGAGCCTCACCTTGTTAAAGCTAAACTATTAATAGCCAAACTATTGTCCTCGACAACAGCCCGTTTCCTGGACGACCAACGAGGAGGTCGAATGCGAGTCTTGACCAGTATATTTCTCCCGACCCTGGCTAACATTGTTTAATCAGTGTGTTTTTCGTGATCAGATGTTAGCCTCATCGTCCCCCGTTTGCTTTGAAGTCGCATTGGACTTCGACAATTGTAGCTCAGTCAGATGTCTGTCTGTGCTCCAGTATCCTAATGTAGGCGTTGCTGTGAACAGTATGGAGGGATATACCCTTATGGTTGCTGCACAGCTGGTTCTCACTTCTTTTTAATATTGGTATAAGGATTCATGTCTCCTAGTTCTTTGGCATTGCCTTATGGTGACGTTCTGCCTTGAGAATCTTCAGGAGTAATAGTTCACCTGTATTTTCTTTGGCATTGCCTTTTGGTGACGTTCTGCCTTGAGAATCTTCAGGAGTAATAGTTCACCTGTATTTTCTTTGGCATTGCCTTATGGTGACGTTCTGCCTTGAGAATCTTCAGGAGTAATAGTTCACCTGTATTTTCTTTGGCATTGCCTTATGGTGACGTTCTGCCTTGAGAATCTTCAGGAGTAATAGTTCACCTGTATTTTCTTTGGCATTGCCTTATGGTGACGTTCTGCCTTGAGAATCTTCAGGAGTAATAGTTCACCTGTATTTTCTTTGGCATTGCCTTATGGTGACGTTCTGCCTTGAGAATCTTCAGGAGTAATAGTTCACCTGTATTTTCTTTGGCATTGCCTTATGGTGACGTTCTGCCTTGAGAATCTTCAGGAGTAATAGTTCACCTGTATTTTCTTTGGCATTGCATTATGGTGACGTTCTGCCTTGAGAATCTTCAGGAGTAATAGTTCACCTGTATTTTCTTTGGCATTGCCTTATGGTGACGTTCTGCCTTGAGAATCTTCAGGAGTAATAGTTCACCTGTATTTTCTTTGGCATTGCCTTATGGTGACGTTCTGCCTTGAGAATCTTCAGGAGTAATAGTTCACCTGTATTTTCTTTGGCATTGCCTTATGGTGACGTTCTGCCTTGAGAATCTTCAGGAGTAATAGTTCACCTGTATTTTCTTTGGCATTGCCTTATGGTGACGTTCTGCCTTGAGAATCTTCAGGAGTAATAGTTCACCTGTATTTTCTTTGGCATTGCCTTATGGTGACGTTCTGCCTTGAGAATCTTCAGGAGTAATAGTTCACCTGTATTTTCTTTGGCATTGCCTTATGGTGACGTTCTGCCTTGAGAATCTTCAGGAGTAATAGTTCACCTGTATTTTCTTTGGCATTGCATTATGGTGACGTTCTGCCTTGAGAATCTTCAGGAGTAATAGTTCACCTGTATTTTCTTTGGCATTGCCTTATGGTGACGTTCTGCCTTGAGAATCTTCAGGAGTAATAGTTCACCTGTATTTTCCTCGTACTTCTCCATTGCTGGTGTTATACCATCATGTTCAATTGCTTTTGTCAACTTTTATAATCCACTCCCTCCCCATTAACTTCTTCTGGTTTTGTTCCTGCGTTCGTATCCAGTCGTTTACCACAGTCACCCAGGGATTTTAGTTTTGCTGCCAGAACTGTTTTCTTTGCTTACGTTTACATGTTCTTTGTTTTTCTTTGTTTATGGTGCTGTATTCCTAACATCCAGGTATTGCTTCAATGCATTTTCCTTTTCTTCTATTACTCTTTTTCCTTTTTTTTTATTCACCATAGTGTACTCTTCCTATGTCTCCCTGTTCTGATTTCACAGCATGCCTCTTATGCAGCTACTTTAAGGACGCCCTTTCAGTTTAACCAGATGGTTATCACATCCTCTTGTCAATCCTCATTATTGCTGCCTCTATAAGCTCCTGTTGTCTCATCTTAAAATCTGGTTCTCTTATTTTGTAGGACCTCATTCTCTTGTCTCGCCTTGCACTGTTTAGTTTTTGATGTTTATGGAATAGTACTTTTTGTTCTCTGCTTATACGCTTTGATAACATCATCTATGAGCAGTATCAAGAGGTATGTTGTTGATATAATGTCGCCCCCGTCTTATGTCACTGGTGGTCATGAGTAGTATCAAGAGGTATGTTGTTGATATAATGTCACCTCGTCTTATGTCACTGGTGGTCATGAGCAGTATCAAGAGGTATGTTGTTGATGTAATGTCGCCCGCCGTATGTCACTGGTGGTCTTGAACTTACCGGGTTGTATTTTTTGGTCATTCTCTTTATTTTAGCACATACAATATCGGCGCTGCACGGCTTAACAAAATCTTAAAAGAAAAACGGTTAGTCCTTTGCACAAAGATCAGATTAATTCGTACATTGATCTTGTCAGTATTTCTCTATGATTGTGAAACATGGACAATTGCAGCTGAGCTGCAGTGCGGGTTACAGACCTTTGAGATGAGATGTTTCCGAAGACTAAACGTCACATACAAAGACCGAGTAACAAATGAGGAAATACAAGAAAGAATTTCAACAGCAACAGAGCATTTTGAAAACCTCTTGCAACGACCAAAAGACGGAAACACGCTTGATACGGTTACAAATGTTGTTGTTGTTGCTTAGATGTTTGTCTCACTAGTTTCTACTGGCGGAGGCGCGCCATTTTCCACCCCAGACCGTAGTCCATTGGGCGATATCAGGACGCATAAACCAGTGCTTGGATGAATGTGTGTGTCTGTATGTACCTATGCTAGGTGTGTGCGCCCTCAGAAGCTAGCCCAATCAAAGTGCAATAGAAGGGCCTCACCATGAGGGCGCGGTTTGTTTGTTTTTGCTTAGATGTTTGCCTCACTAGTTTCTACTGGCGGAGGCGCGCCATTTTCCACCCCAGACCGTAGTCCATTGGGCGATATCAGGACGCATAAACCAGTGCTTGGATGCGTGTGTGTATCTGTATGTACCTAACCTAGTGTTTTCCGTGTTGCAGGAGTGTTTTCATGTCATTTGGTGGTTCTCTCCTTGATCCTTCCTGTGAGTGATTGGTGGTTGGCAAATCATATTTCCTTTTTTTTCGCGGGTTGCAATTACGATCGTGCACAGAAATGCGCAAGGCGGGCGACGAAGAGGCCGCCCCCAAAACAGGTGGGATGAAAACATACAAGAATGGACCAATCTCCAACCAGAGGAGGTACAAGCAGCGGCCGTGGGTTTGTGGGGTGTCTTCATGTGTGCCCCAACGACATCAACGATTAGGGGATTACTTGACTTGATCTCTTTATTTTCACTAGATAGTGGTCGCTTTCTATCAGTGATTGTCTAAACATTCTAGCCTCTTTCTCGTACCTAAACGATTTTTCCTCATTATCGGATTGTCAATTATGAATGTTTAGTTTTTTGCTGGTTCACATCTTGTGTAGGAATGAAAACGCTTGTGTGGGAACATTGGGTTTGTATTAACAAGGTTTTGTTCCCTACAGAATACTAGTAATCGTTTTCCAATGTCATTTTGGGTATCTTTGGGGACGGCGTGGTCTAGTGAATACGTGACACGGCTCACAATCCAAAGGTGCTGGTTCGATCCCCATCACAGCACCGGCCTTTACCCCGGGGAAGCAAACCCTTAGAAAATGCAGAAGGAAGCAGACCCTTACATAAAATGCATGCTGAAGTTGGATGCACTGGGTCGACAGGCGCAAAATAAAAACCACAGTGCCACGCACTCCGCCTTGGGGAATATAGAAATAAGTCGAAAGCAAAAAAATAAATAAAATAAAATATAAAAGGGTATCTTTGACCAGTCCCTTCACCTCATCAGGAATAGTCGTTTCCTTCTTTTTCTTCGGCGTTCGTCATGAAAAAAAAGGTTGTGTCGTATTTAAAGCCGAAGCTGTGATATCTGCGTCTTTTGGCCGGACACATCCGATTTCAGCGAGATGTTGTGAGTACCGGGTTTGCCTTCCCAATGCGATTTGATCAGACTTCATTAGTGACTAGTGCAGCCTGTTTCCAGGGCCGACACCTGGAGGCTGAATAGCTACTTGGTTAGCTATGGTGCAAGCAGCCAGCTACGCGTCACTAACTACTGTCTTCTCATGCACTAATGCGCCTTGAACCCCGTTGTTCCCAACGCTGGCGTTAAAATCTCACAGAAAGAGTATCTCGTTTTGACAATCGTCAACGGTCTTTTGAACAGTCTCACAGAATTATTCTTTACATCATTTTTTTTTCTACTGCGTTCAGGCTTTTTGATCATGCAAGATCTGTAGTCCACAGTTCTCTCCAGATATCGGTGGCAGCTCCATCACTTCTGCGTCACTCCGGTGCCCTCTGGCCAGGCTTAGCATCGTAGGTCTCTGTATATTGGGCAGTCCGGTAGGATGTGTTCATGGGTCTGAACTCTTGCTCCACATGGGAAGTCATTTGTGTGTGATACTTTGATCCGATGTAGAACGCCTAATAGTCTGCAGTGGTCTGCTCTCAGGCGAAAGACTGGAGTTTTTTAAAACCAGTCTGGGTTTCTCTCTGTCTTGTCTTTCTCTTCTACACAAAATTACAAACTAAAATGTTTTTATGCAAAATGTGAGAAGCATAGTAAATGAAAGAGAAGAATTGGAACTGTATGTAGAAGAATAAAAACTATATATAATACTCTTCAATATATTCTTGGAGAGAATAATAACGTAGCAGGGTTTCAATCTGTAATAGAGGCAAATGGGCAGGAACTTGAGGTGGTAAAACGTTTCAAATATCTGGGATCATTGATCAGTGAAGGGGGATCGAAGCCAGAGGTAATTGCAAGAATAGCACAAACAACAGCGGCGCTGGCTAGGCTGAGACCTACATGGCAAGACTAGCGGCTCGCCCTCGGCATAAAAGTTAGACTAATGCGCTCTTTGGTGCTATCAATATTTGTGTATGCCTGCAAGACCTGGACCATTACAGCAGATATCCAGGGCATGATACAGCAATGAAAATGAGGTGCTATAGAAAACTCCTAAATGTTACATATAAAGATCGTGTCACGATTTTGGGAGTGTCTTCATGTGTGCCCCAACGACCTGATGGGTTACGGGATGAACTGAACTGAACTGATAATAGAGTTAACATAATAATAGGCATATGCAGACGTTGCAGATAGTGAACTTGCAATAGAGGGATATAGAATGTTAAGGAAAGATAGGGTAGTTGGAGACAAGGCTAAGGGAGGTGGCGTTTTATTATACTGTACAAATTCAGTTAATATAATGATAAAAGATGATTTATCATGTGGTGACAAAAATGAAAGTGTATGGGGAGAAATAGGAAGTGGGGGTGAAAAAACAGTGACATAGATGTCCATCAAGTCAAACAGAGGAAGATGATGAGCTGATTAGTAGCTTAGCATAGGCAAATGAAGGGAAATTATTTTTAATAGGGGATTTCAACTTTGCAGAAATAAAATGGGATATGGCAGAAACACTCGTAGAATCAAAACCTTTTGTTAAGTGCATACACCAACGGTTCTGTAACAAACACAACACAGAATAGAGGGAGAGGGGTATTCCCGAGCCTAACAAACGGTAGAAAGATAATACTGTCAGTGGCAACTGGAACATTTTCAAGCAATTTCAGAGCAGAGGCAGAGGCATTGAAGGCTGCAGTAGAAGCAATGCTGACAGGCGAAAGTGATGAAAGCCAGATAGTCTTGTTTACAGATGCTCTGTCCGTGGTTACAGCACCAAAAACAAATACAGAACTTAATGACTTAAGAGCAGGACTCTGTCAACTATGCCAATAGTCCACACCCAAATGAATAGTGGTAGAGTAGGTTCCATTCCACTGTAACATTCAAGGCAACTAGGAGGCAGACAGACTGACAAAAGAAGGTGCAAGGTTACCACAACCAGATTCTAGTGTGACCTACGAAGAGCCCATAAGGTTTATTAGGACCAGATACATGGTCAAATGGGAAACAGAGCATACTGGCTACACAAAAAATGATGCGTATTACCAGTTGAACAGAAAAGAGCAGGTGGTGGTCTTCAAACTCCGCACAGGCCACAACAGACTGAGGTACCATCTATTCAATAAACTGAAGATAGGTGCTACTGACGAATGCACCTGTGGTACAGGGAAAATGACCCCCGAACATCTGCGGCAAAATTGCCCGACATACGAGGACCAGAGAAAGCACATGTAGCCATCACCAGTGCCAACACTAGACAAGCTCTATAACAGTGTCGACAGCCTCAGAATAACCGCTGCTTTCTTCGAACAAATTCGAACAAGTTGACGTCTGACAGCGTACGAAGAAGAAGAAGAAGAAGAAGATATAGAAACTACAACAAATGACATCAGACCGATCTACCTGATGAGCAATGAGTTCTGTTTTGTGTGCCGTATTTGGCGCTGAGGGAACAAGGACAGATAGTGACTTAGCCGAACGTAACAAAACTTAACGTCTTGATACTGGTTTAGAAGATTCTGCAGTCTGTATACAACCATTTTTCTTTTACTTTCACTTCATCTAAAAAAGTATTTGCGTATCCAATCTATTTGTAATGCATTAATTGATCCGGCCTCTACTTTTTCTATGGCAATGCATTTCAAGTATTCACGTGAGTGTATCCTTCTGTTTCCCATTTGGGGCATTGAGCTTCAACGAATGATTTTCTTAAGACGTTAAGAAAGATCACCATTTGAATATTGATTAGGAAGATTTAGTGGTGCCACTTTAGAAAGGGAAGGCATCGAAGTAGAGCTTATAGAAATAATGAGCATGATATAACATTACCAAACACCTCGCTTCGAAAAATTCATCTCAGTTGTCACCAGTTTCATGATGGCACATTGGCCCGTGTACTGAATGATAGTGAACTCTGTGCAGCATTCCCAGTCATAACTGGAGTCAAACAGTGTTGTGTGTTGGCCCCAACGCTCTTTAGCATGGTATTTGCAGCCATGCTTTCCGACACAACACGTGGCCGTGACACTAGCTATTCAGATCAGATACCGAACGGATGGGCAGTTGCTCATTTTAAGGCGCCTGAAGTCCCTCATACAAATGAAAGAAGCAACTATCTTAGATCTCGTCTTTGTCGATGACTGTGCCATTAACAATTGCTCCGAACAGGACATGCAAACAACCATGAATGAGTTTTTAACTGCCTGCACTAACTTAGGTATTACGGTAAACACAACACCAAGAAAACGGAGGTGATGTTTCTACTTGTACCCGGCCCATACAACGGCTGTACAAGGCCATTGCCTACAAGCAGTTGATAGGTTTACTTACATTGACAGTATCTTCACCAAAGAAGGAAATATTGACTCTGAGGTCAACAACAGGATTTCCAAGACGAGTGCTGCTTTTGGAAGACGACGAGCAAACGTTTGGGACCGACCAGGGAATCAATGTTGCTGTCACCAAGATAGGCGTGTACCGTGCTGTACGCATGAGAAACATGGACTGTCTATTGCAGGATATCAGGAAACTTAAACATTTTCATCTAAACTGTCTCCGCAGACTGCTCAGGATCGGTTGACGGAATAGAGTGGCCAACTCTGTAGTCAGTGCAAGACTCTCTGTCATCCATACGCTGTTGCAAAGAGCCCAGATCAAATGAACTGGACATGTTGTTCGCATGTCAGATGAGCGCTTCCCTAAACACGTGTTATATGGTGAACTCATGACAGGACAGACTTCGATGGAGGAAAGGGGCAGAAGAAATGATACAAAGACACTCTAAAAGTTTTTTTGGAATATGTTCTCAATCGATGTCGCTGCCTGGGAGCCGATTGCTCTGAACCGCTCAGTCTGGCACACTGCCATTACACATGGTGCACATACCAGTGAGCAGAAAACCATTACGGAGGCGCAAGGAAAGCGAGCTGCACGAAAGAACATAATGCAAGTCGGCCCAATTATTGTTTACATGTGCTCCACGATAGAGTTTATCACGCTCATACTGTACAGTCACATGCGGCCACATCTGAATAAACATGTCTGACGCTGTCGCTATCTTCGCTTGCGATGGGCAACCAAGTTAACAAACGCTAGTACAGAGGGAAGGCAGACCTGGTTCTACAAAATGGAATGCTGAAACCGGATGTGTCGGGCTGTAAGGCCCAGATATATCCAGACGCAACATCCTGTACAGGACGAGCGCCGAAGATGAAGAAGAATGAAAAGAAGAATCTACGCGTGAAAGGGGTTACTTGCGAAAAGCGATCAGCTTGCTAGAAGTGAAAGACAGAGAAATATGGAAATCACGGCAAAGGCAAAGCAAAGGCCGCCGTTTATCGTAGACGATGATAGCATAATTTATTTTGCTAGCGCTATTTTTAGTAAGGATTAACTGCACTACTTTTTATCTCCACTCTCTTGCCCCCAGTGGCAAGTCAAGGATAAGACGACTAGGGGGCGACAACGAGATGTAGGGCACGGAATCCCCACGAAATCACGGCACATACAGACAAATAGATAATTAGATGGCTCTGATATCTGACAAGAATATTTTACACGGAGACTATTACACCATACAGCAAGACTTATAACAGTTGCAAGACAAAAACAAATGACTGACAGCGTTACAGAAACATTACAGAGACATGGAGTGAAAATAACACGTTTATAACAGCGGGCAGAAATGACTGAAACCCGACTGGAGAATGATCAAAAAACATAAAAAGATTTGGCTCTTTAAAATTGTAAGTGAAGGTAGGCAAATTTGATTAAGCATCACTTGGGGGATGAAGTTGTGGGGATTTACAATCGACCACGCCAGTCGGCATACCACACGTGACACGATGATGATAATAATGACACAATTGCTACTACATAAAACTTAATAATAGAGTACTAAATCGGTTGAAAGTAATAGCTCTGTTGTAATAATCAATGACTTTATCACATATTTTAAAATAGTTACAAAGTACAAAGTCAGACGAGTTGAACAAATGTAAAACCGCTACTGTGTTTACAGATTAATCTGTAAGCTAAATTCATTCATCAGGTGACAGTCTCCGGGAGTTTACGGATAATTGCGCTAAATAACGATAACTGGCTTCGAGGGTTTTCTAGAGTTATCTACCATACTTTTGCAAACGTCATGTCTGCTACAGTAATAATAATATGTTGCCTTTAGGATATTTAACACATAAGCCACATGGCCACCACTACAGCTTCCCATCTACACTACAAGCAGAAAGCCTGTATTTGAGTACTTGCAGTAGCGATTTCAGCGATGATGATGAATGATTTATCATTGAATGATGGTGTCAAGTGCAGTTGAGTAAAAAGTTAGTAAAGTAATTAAGTATCCCATAGCATTACTCACTGCCGTAGCGGCGTAGGGGTGTGAGGTATTAGCGATCTCACATTTCAAAGGCTCGTCTATATGAGGGCGGTAGCCATCTCCTCTCCCTCGCCGCTTTTACTTCCCGGACTGAACCGGTACCCATTTAAGGCTGGGTCGACCCGGGAGCCATTGCGGTCTGAAAAAAACATTACCGCCTCAACTGGGGAATGAACCCAGGACCACTCAGATGCGAAGCCAGCGCGCTAACCACTGCGCAATCATAAATTATCATTGATTGCATCAATGCTCGGCCTCTCCTATCGAAGTCTGGCTATGCTATGGTGTACTCCAACAGACTGCTATTAGTACATCTCTTGATGTTACTATACCATTTATAGCGTTTTCAACTTTTACCTATGACATGGTGATGTTTTCAGCAGAGTATCACTAATTAATTAGTCAGTATCGTGTCTCTTTTACATTCTAAGAAATATGACAAATTCTTCTGTATATCCATTTTTAAAGGACCTCTTTTTTTGTCCCCCAACTGTTTGCTCATCATCCACGTTTCAGCACCATATAATATAGAGTAATAATGAATACATATTATAGAACTCTTATTTTTAGATATTTGTTATTTGCCTGGATGACCATATCTTTCCCATGTTGTTAAATGTTTTTAATAAACTTTAGTTTAGTTGCATTATGAGTTTACTTAGCAACTTTGTTAACCCAATGCTAGCTGCGTGCACACTCAATCTTTAGTCGCTATTTATATTCTTGGTAGGTTGCAGTGGCCTTTCCTGTCAGAACAGGGTGAGGAATCTAGACCTATAAGAAAGGAGCCAACAACTTAAGAACAACAAATTAAGTGAAGAAAATGGGGCTGGATAGTATATAAACTATGGAAAGCACAATTCCAACATAGCCAGAAAGACTCTTACACTGAAATGTCCAGGGAAGAGAGAGAGGTAGGCCCAAAAATACATGGAGCAGAGAATGTGAGAAGGAACTAAGATTAAATCATTACACCTGGAGAGAAGTAGAAAGAGCAGCCCAGGACTTGGTATGCTGGCTGAATGTTGTCAATGGCCTTAGCGCCGAAAGGAGCGATAGGCTTGAACTGATCAGCAAGTATATTTCTTTTTCTGGTAACAACTGGTGCATTCACCCGATCATTCTGTCTATTTGTAGACTAAGCAACAGTAAAAAGATTTTCATCTGTGAAAAATATGAAACTCTCTTTATGCTTTGGGAAGGGAGGCAAAAGATTTTGGCCCCGGGAAAGCCGTTACTCTTTGTTGTGTTTCTTCAACTTTGTAGCCCAATTTTTCATTAAATATTTGATCAAGTTCATTTTTGATGATTACTCTAATGAGTAATTTTATGTTGTGAAAGATGTGTTATGGGACGTTCTTTTTGACTTTGCAGAAGTTTGTTAACAACATTGATAGTGCATTTATGATGTTCAACAATGCTGGTTTGGTCTATCTTTTTAAAAAAAATGTGAAAGTCTGCCTAATTTTCATCTTTTGTTTGGAACACCTTAAGCAGTCGTTTTGCAACATAATGTTTGTTTTGTTGGAAAAATGTCATTGCATATTTTGCAGCAGTTAAATTGTTGTAGTCAGCCCCACCTGCAAGGTATAAAATGCAATGCATGAAATGATACTTTTTGAGACCCAAAATTTGAAACGGTTATTAAACTTCTAATTATCACAAAATTTCATAATAACCGAGTACTTTTCGTTTGCGTATTAAATTATTTAATGGTCATCGATTTCGAGCGAGGCATCATGGTGTGATTTTGATTTTCTTCAGAAGGTAAATTCTCAGGTGAGCTGACTGGTGGGTGTCTATTTAGGAGCTCTTGAAAGTATTCGACACATCTTTTCTTCTGATTTTCAAGATTTGATATCCTTTTCCACTTTCTCTTTTACTGGCCTGCGTTGTTGTTGGTGTTTTCCGGACAGTATTCTGGTAGCGTCGTGCAGATCTTTTAAGTTACCTTTAGCTGCAGCCTCTTCGGCTTTAGTTGCCAGACTATCTAAGTAGCTTCTTTACAGCCTATGAGAGAAACATAATCTAGAGGAGAAATGTAATCTAGAGGATCTATTTGAACAGACAGAAGACCTAGACTTTGCAGATGACATAGCCTTTTTAATCAGACTCCAAAAGCAGAAGAAGACAGACACACTATACATAATCTCCCTGCTAGTAGGTTTAAAGATCCATGCAGAAAAGACAAAAATTGTAAAATTAAATGTGACCAACAACACAGTTCCTATCAAATTGAGAGAAGCACCATTAAAGGAAGAAGAGAGCTTCACTTACCTACGGAGCACAATAAACAAGACAGGTAGTGCAGATGAGGATGTCACAGCCAGGATACAAAGGGAAACATGGCATTTACCACGTTAAAGCTATATGGAACTCTAAAATGATCAGAATATATACCACGCTAAGGATCTTCAACTCCAATGTTAAGTCAGTCTAAATGGAGTGGAAACATGGCGGATAACCAAATTCAATATTAAGAGATTGCAGGGCTATATCAATAAATAGACTTGATGAAGTTTCTGTGGATTGCATTGGTTAGACAGGGTTATAAACTATAACTAATGGTTTATGGGAGAGAACAGGACAAGGACAAGTGGAACAGGAAATCTTTGGAAGAAGGTGGCACTAAATAGACAAAACACTGCAAAAGTCCCAATTGAGTATTACCAAGCATTCTCTGCCATGGAGCCCACATGGAAAAAGAGGCAAAAGAATGCCAAATGCCATGTGAAGAAAAGACCTACAGGCGAACACAAAGAAAACAGAGAAGCTGTAAAGAGCTGGCGACAATAGGATAAGACAGGTGTGTTTGGAGAGATTTGATTGATTTCTATGCACTCTAGGGTTAAAAGGACAAAGAAAAAGATAGTTTTAGTGATTGTAAACTTAAAAAATGTTTGGTTTGCACGAAACTTTCCAAGTTTGAACAGATAGAACAGCACAAACAATTTTAATAACAAAAAAGAATATGGGTATTTCAGATACATGTAACTTTGGTTAAGAACAATTTAAAATATACAGTTTGCAACAAAGTAAAGTGAAACCGTCCAAGTATAATTTCTTACAATCCCTCAATATGTACTTCTTATGGTGTAAGTCACACATCTAAATGATAATTCAATTCTTTACATTTTCTGCAACTGATCTCTTGTTATTCTTTCTACAGCAGTTGTGATTTGATTTCTTAGTGTTCTGAGATCTCAGGGAACAGGTAGCATGTAGACCATGTCTTTACACCCACAGAATGAAAACACACTCTGAAGAATCCAGAGACTTGACTGATCAATGATATAGAGCATGGTCATCTGATCAGTCGAGATGGAAGAACATTCAGAGTCTTCCTTGTCGAAATGAAGTAGCTGATCATCTAGCTGGAAAACTGCTGGAGCAGCCACTTTTCTATCAGACCCAGATACACCATTCTGATTAGCAAGGAATGGCATCCATTCCTCCTCATCAAAACTGAGGAAGTTGCAAAGAAGATTATATTGGCCATCTTTTGGGATGAATGAGGCATTAAATGAGGCACTACATGTCCAGGGGGAACATAGTTATCAGTATTACTGTTTTTGTTCCGTCCACCTTATTTCTCTATTTCCCAAGACAGTGTGCCTTGGACTATGTTTTTATTTTGCGCGTGTTGGCCTAGTGTATCCCACTTCGACATGCATTTTATGTAAGGGTCTGCTTCCTCCTGCATTTTCTAAGAGTTAGCTATCTCGGGTAACGGCTGATATTGTGATGGAGAGCAAATTCAGTACCCTTGGGTTGAGAGCCATGTTGGTTAACCACTAACCCACGCCATCCCCTAGTCATCAATATCACTTATACAGATCTTCTCAGGAGTCATCTTTGATCTGCAATCTAATCCAAATG
The DNA here is from genome assembly GCA_036924085.1 of Ariolimax columbianus. Taxonomy (NCBI): domain Eukaryota; kingdom Metazoa; phylum Mollusca; class Gastropoda; order Stylommatophora; family Arionidae; genus Ariolimax; species Ariolimax columbianus. The sequence continues at coordinate 50,266,306 of JAVGWX010000007.1, read as the reverse complement.
ATACAGAGGACATGTGTCTTGTTGCAGCATGACTGCCCTTGCTGCAGCTGCAACCATTGACAAATCTGCACTTTGAGTGTCTTTGACATCCACCCTCTGTCATCAGACCTCGTCCCAAGTTATTATCATGTACTTAGACCACTCAACAAAGCAATGGGTCTGATGAAGAGGTGCAGCGGGTAGTGCTTGAGTGGCTATACATGGGATCAAAAAAGTTTGTTCTAGAGGAATCTAAGCGCTTTGCAGCTGCTATGGGACTTTTATTGAACGCAATGGAGACTACATCCATAAAAAAGTAATACAATTGTCTGCCACTTTTTCAATTAAAAAAAAAGATCTAAGTTTTTTGCTTCAGTCCCTGTTAGATCTCCTTCCAATCTGAGCTATCAATGTTTACTCAAGTCCCTGTTAAATCTTCCAATCTGAGCTGTCAGTATATGCTCAAGTTCCTGTTAGTTAGATCTCCTTCCAATCTGAGCTATCAACATTTGCACAAGTCCCTGTTAGATCTCCTTCCAATCCGAGCTATGAACATTTGCTCTAGTACCTGTTAGTTAGATCTCCTTGCAATCTGAGCTATCAACGTTTGCTTCAGGTCCTTTTAGATCTCCTTCCAATCTGAGCTATCAATGTTTACTTCAGTCCCTGTTAAATCTTCCAATCTGAGCTATCAATGTTTACTCATATTCCTGTTAGATCTCCTTCCAATCTGAGCTTTCAACATATACTCAAGTCCCTGTTAGTTAGATCTCCTTCCAATCTGAGCTATCAACATTTACTCGTCCCTGTTAAATCTCCTTCTAATCTGAGCTTTCAACATTTGCTCCAGTGTCTATTAGATCTACTTCCAAGTCCTCTTTGTATGAAAGAATGAAATTGAGTTCCTTCCTGTTCTGAAAATGAGCTTCCTCAATTTTCTCCATCTGAATTTCTAAATCAAGAATCTTTCTAAATCACCAACATTCAAAACTGTACATTCTATTTATATCCATCATTTACTTAACAATAATTTGAACTAAGATTTTAGTAGCAACAATTTTATTTATTTTTAATACTTGTTATATTTGATTTAAAAAGAGAGTTTTTGAATCGCTTCTTCTGTTCCACCAATGAGTACTTGCCTGTCTCGAGCTCATCGTTCAGTAGCTGCTTAGGGAGCTTGTGTTTGACTCTCTGTAATAGAGTATAGATGCTAAAAGGTTTTGTCCTGTTGAGGACTTCATATGTGAGCGCTCTTTCTTGCCAGCTGGTCTTGAGCCACCTGCGGAGACAGCCAACAAGAAAATAGTTGTTTTCTGGTGAGTCGGGCATACACCGTAGCTGTTTCACAGGCGTACATGAGGGCGTACATGAGGACGGTGAGCATAACAGATCGGTATACCTTAATCTTAGCCTTACCGTTGTCATACTGGTCCCAAACATCCACCTGTACTTATCCAAAAGCAGCTATGGTTTTGGCAATCCTATTGTTGACCTCAGAGTCGATATTTGCGTTTCTGGTGAGCCCATGAAGATAAAGCCACGAACTGTTTGGAGACACTATTTTCTATACTCTGCTACATGGTAGGGCTTCATAATGGCAGGTTGAAACATTACAGTCTTTGTTGTGTTGAAGCGAAGACCAAAATGAGAAAACATTTCAATGATGGACTGTATTTTTTGTTCTGAGCAAGTATTAAGGATACAGTCATCAGCAAATAGGAGATAAAAGATGGGAGCAACTTTCATCTTAGTGAAGGATTGCAGCTGCTTCAGATTGAACAGCCACACAATCATCACGTAGCTGCAGACGCCTCAGATTGAACAGCCACACAATCATCACGTAGCTGCAGACGCCTCAGATTGAACAGCCACACAATCATCATGTAGCTGCAGACGCCTCAAGTTGAACAGCCACACAATCATCATGTAGCTGCAGACGCCTCAGATTGAACAGCCACACAATCATCATGTAGCTGCAGACGCCTCAGATTGAACAGCCACACAATCATCATGTAGCTGCAGACGCCTCAGATTAAACAGGCACACAATCATCCTGTTTCTGATATGAGCACCAGAAGCAATGTTATGCATAGTTTCAGAAAGCATCGCTGTAAATACCATGATAAAGATTGTTGGACTATTTGTCACTAGGAATGTTGTTTGTGGATAATTCTCCATCATTCATGACAGGACCACCATCATGCCATAATAAAACTGGTGGGCAACTGTAATTATTTCTTTTTCTACTGCGCGCAGTCTTTTTAGTCATGCTAGATCTAAAGTCCCGTCGCTAGGACTAAGTCCATAGTCCTTTCCAGGTCCGCGTGGCAGCCCCACAGCTTCTTCGTCACCTCGGCTCTCTCTTACGAGGTTTGACATTGTAGGTCTCTGTTCTTCTTTCTTCTTCTGTGTTCGTTCTCAATCTTCAGCTACCAAGCCCTGAACAGGGCTTTGCAAGTAGCAGGATGTAGTCCGGAGAACGCAGTGCGCTGTGCCGCTAGTTTACAGCTGGGCTGCAATATTTGCACCTTTCGGTCCGACACATCCGTCTTGGGCATATTAGGTCTCTGTATATTGGGCAGTCCAGCAGGATGTGTTCCTGGGTCTGAACTCCAGCTCCATATGGGCTCTCAATTAATTCTTGATATATCTATATATCAAGATGCTGAGCAGTGCAGTAACTGTAGCGGGAGAGACCCAAAGCTGGTTGCGAGTGTCAGGTCCATAAACCCAAAGCTGTAAAGACCCTTCTCCACCTCCATGTGATGATCCTGGATAACAGCCTTCATCAGGGCAGGCTGGCTAAGGAGAAGGAATGAAAGAGGGTAGGCTAGCCCGGTACTCACAAATACCATACTGAAGTCGAATGTGTCGGACCGAAATGTGCAAATATCGCAGTCAAGCTGTAAATTACGAAAAAACGTATTCTCTTCTCCGCACTGCATCCTGATACTTGCAAAACCCTTATTGGGGCTTGGTAGCAGAACGAAGAAGAAGTTGTTTACTTCAAATTTGCCTGGAAACTCGAAAAAATAGAAGACCCAAACAAAACAAGGAATTTAAAAAAAAATACAAATGAATAGAGTAACACCATGGACGTTAACAACGGCAAGAAGTACCAACAACTATTGACTAATAGGGATCAGTAATTGCTGAGATACACCGATTATTGGACGTCAGCCAAGCGCATGTGATAATTCGTGATTACTACAACAAGGCACGATCCTCCACAAATGTGGCTGAAGGCAGCTCATGAAAATTTCAGCATTTACCACCCTTTTGATTCCCTGGACACTGCCCACTGATGGCATATCAGATTCTTTTGGTTTTGTTAAAATGAGGAAGATAACACTTTCGTGTAAAGTGGAATACACTGGAGATTTTGTTTCCTGGAAATTGCTTCTCTCTGAGGACTATAATACCACCTCAATCTGTGCTACGTCCCAAAATATGATATATGCGTTAATAGCAAGCTTGAGTTTTCGACATCAATGACAAAGATTTTATATGGGGTTTATAGACTTGGTGAACGAAGTTGGATATGATTTAATTTATGGTAAACAAACACAACTAAGAAAGAAATTTTAGGATAGCACATATACAATAAAAAAAACAAACAGGATATCTTCTCCTTCGTCGTTCGTTCTCAAAACTCCAGCTACTAAGCCATGAAAAGGGCTTTATAAGTAGCAGTATGTAATCCGGAGAAAGGATTGTGTTATGACGTTATTTACAGCTTGACTGCGATATTTGCACCTGTCAGTCCGACACATCCAACTTTAGCATGGTATTGTTGGATACCGGATTAGTGTCCCTCTTTGATTCCTTCTCTTTGGCCAGTCTACCCTGTTACAGCGTGTTATCCAAGATCGCCACGTTGAGGTAAAGAAAGGCCTCGGCAGCTCTGGGAAGCTGGCCCTAACGCAAACAGTCATCTTTGGGAGAGATTTCTTGTAGACATCTTACAGCAGTACGAAAGACAGGAGATATTTCTTGTAGACATCTTCAATATAGTCAATGAGGAGGATAATCTAATCGTGAGTATCGATTTTAATTGAAGCTACTCGATGGTGGGGACTGGTAAGCAGGACTGGAGATGAATGTATCGAAGACCAAAGCGTTGCGCAATCGTTTCGCCAATTTGGGATTCAGTCTTCCTTGGCGGGGTCCAATTAGAGGATTTCAACGAGTACATCGGTCTTGGACGACTCCTCACTATGTTGAACAACAAGGAATCTGAACTAACAATACGTCGGTTGGGCAGCCTTCTCGTTCATTAACACGGTCCTGGACGGTTGCCAAGACCATAGCCTTAGAGTCTCTCTTCAATTCCACTGAACTTCCTGCGATGTGATACGACCCAGAGACAAGGACACAAACAAAATCACTGGAGGAAAAATTGAGGGCGACACAGGCTTCCCTCGAGAGACGCTTCTTCGGAATCACTCCGGAACCAACGAATGCAAGTTCTCCGCCATTCTGACATACGACGATTGCACTAGATGAATGATGCGATAGTCCACGCAGACAAGGCAAAACATAGATAGTCAGGTCACATGTTGCAAGGAAATAATGGTCTATGGAGCAGAGCGACAGCGATATGTTATTCCCGAGGTAAAAAGAGACCACGGGGAAGATCTCAAATGCGTTGGTCATACTCGCTTGCTCTACGCAACTACATGCAAGATGCCGCTGGAAGAGTTCTTACCACTCACTGGAGTTAACTTAACGTCTTTATTCTGGGTTAGAAGACTCTGCATTGTCTGTATATAACCAGTTCCACATAACAGACTAACCTGTATGCCGCCAACATAAATATTAATTATAAGGTTTTCTATGTCTATTATTTGAACAGAAGATGGTCAATAGTCTCAAGACTATCACTTCTGCATCAAAATCTGCACACTTATGTGCTGAAAGATGCAATTATAATAGGAAGTTGTGGAATTTGAAAAGCACCTGCTTTCTGGGACAGAGGTGTAAAACATCTTAGAAGCGTCAATCAAAACTGTAGCTGTTTAATGGTAAAAACTTTCAACGCACTTCATCGATGTTGTTCTATGACAAAGGACAGGCGTCTTACAGACTTCATCACATGTATCCTGCAGATTAGGCGATTCTTCGTCACTTTAGGGGTAAAAAAAGTCGATGGCGAAACCAACAAAAAAAATGGACTGGCACAAGGAAGTGTCCTGGCACCTATGCTGTATAATATGTACACCAACGACCAACCTGTAGATACAGAGCTGACAAAATTCGTATATGTCGATGAAACAGCAGTAGCTGCCCAGAGAACGGGCTTCGAAGAAGTCTAACAGAAATTTACAAACGCCCTTAATGCCCTTGCTCAATATAACCAAAATAATCACCTCAAACCAAACCCCAATACAACCTAAGAATGTGCCTTTCATCTCAGAAATAGAGAGGCGAACAGAAAGTTGCAGATCATATGGCAAGGACAGGATCTAGAACACAACACGGCTCCCAAATACTTGGGAGTAAAGTTGGACAACACGCTGTTCTATGCCACACATTGTCAGGAGACAAAACAGAAAATACATGCCAGAAATAGTTTAATACGAAGACTGACAGGTACAACACGGGAAGCAAAGCCATATCTCCTCAGAATATCAGCACTCGCTCTGTGTTTTATGAAGCTGAGTACGGCGCACCAGTCTGGAAGAACTCTGCACATGTCAAACATTTAGATACAGCAATAAATGATACAGGCCGTATAGTTACTGAATGCCTAAAACCTATACCTTCTGAAAAATATACCCCATAATTGGCATAGCGCCACCAGAGATAGAACTGTCGCGTCAGAAATGGAAAGAGAGAAACAGGCAAATGACCCAAGACACTATATGTTCGGACATCAGGTGCAGCGCCCAAGAGTAAAGTCAAGACGAAGTTTCTTACGGTCAACCCAGCCCCTACAGACTTAGTCCAGGACATCGACGCATCGAAAGTTGGAAACAGCTGACACAGGTCCCCTTGATGGAGTTACGAGAGGAACCTGCGCCTGACCATCTCCTGCCCTATGCGGCATCTAAGTCACTAAATAGACTTCGAACTGGTGTATCACGATGCAGGAAAAATCTGAAAAGATGGGGATACAGGGATGATGAAACATGCGAATGTGGAGCAAGACAAGACCAGGACTGATGATCAGCCCAAACCTCCCGGAGACTTGTAGCATGGATAACCTGCTGAGTGCCAGTGACAGGCATTCCACGTGGCTGAATACTGGAATTTTGACGTGTGATGCAGTGCCTATGACAGGGAAAGTAATAAGATATTGTACTCTTCATTGGACGACTTGATCTAATTTGATATGCTTTGCACAAAAATAGTCCACGGAAGGTCTTTTGATCAAATAAATACTAATCCTATGTATTTTTCTATTATACATTTTACTAATAATTATGCCTTCTTATGATCTGATCTGCATTGCAATATAAAAGGATATTTCAATGTGAATTCTTTTCACTTTTCTTATCTGCATAAACATAAACAAAGAAGTTGAAATCAAACGTGCTTTCTTCACTCCAAGCCTTTTATTTGTTTAATGTTTATCACGAGGTGGTAGAGGAGCATAACAAATACAATTCAGAAAATCAAAAGACTGCCATATTCAACCACTCTCACATCTTTAATCCTTCTTACACGCTACATCACATGGCATAAAAAAAAAGTATTGTATAAAAAATATGATGATTAACGGAGAAGAGAATGAGGCCCGAAAGTAAGTTAGTAGTGGTACTCCTTGATAACATACCTCTCAGAGGTCCTGATACTCGGATGTCTACAGATATGTCTGAAAGAAACGATCTGTTTCCTCTTTTGTGAAGATTATGTTGCTGTGGTTGTCTTAAGCAGTGTCTTTTGTCGTAACAAGTGCCAACCACTGTAACGAGAGAACAGAGCGAGAGAGCAGAGCGAGTGAACAGAACAAGTGAACAGAGTGAGTGAACAGAGCGAGAGAGCAGAACAAGTGAACAGAGTGAGTGAACAGAGCGAGAGAACGGAGCGAGAGAACAGAGTAAGAGTGCAGAGCGATTGAACAGAGCAAAAGAGCAGAGCGAGTGAACAGAGCGAGTGAACAGAACAAGTGAGTGAACAGAGCGAGTGAACAGAGTGAGTGAACAGAGCGAGTGAATAGAGCGAGGGAGTGAACAAAGCTGGTTAACAGAGCGAGTGAACAGAGCGAGTGAGTGAACAGACCGAGAAATGCCTTTGTGACACAAGCATGCAGAGACATGGCGATGAAAACATGCTGAGCAAAAGACAACCGCAGATGACAGGCAGAAATTGAAAGATACAATCCCGACTATGCTTGCAAACCAGTCCAAAGACTGCATGACTTGATGTTGATGATGACGATATTAACCTGCCTAGTGTCCGCCTTGAGTGCCAGAGGTCGCGGGTTCGAATCACGGTGGAGATCGTGATTTATTCGCGGGGATTTTCTGGTAAAATTTTCCCTGATCTCTGGGTAATGAGATCAGACTCCCGTGTTCAGTGTCGAACACGTTAAAAATACCATGGCAGTTAGAAATCGAAAAGAGTAGGCTTAACGGCCGCTGCTAGGCAAAAATTATAGTTTAAAAATGCCAAAATTATATGTATCTTCCTCAAGGCCTAGTAAGCCGCAGGAAGTTTTACAATTCCTACTTCATATAGCCGAAGCTTTCGGCTACCTGGCAACATACATTTAACATGCCTGTTTGAATACCAAAATTCCAAGAATTCCAAGTAAGGATAGAACACTTTCCAATTCGTTGTATTGTACCTTTCTTCATTCAAACATGCCAATGCTTAGTAGCAGTGTAGTAACTTTATGGGTGAAAAAACACAAGAGATCTACGAACAAATTGGGAGAAGTTCCCACGGCAGTGACAAAAGCATCAAGCAAATAAGGGAGTTGAAATATCTAAGGAGCATTTTCACCAATGACAGCAGAAAGGAAAGATAGATTGCATTTAGAATTCAGATGACAAACAGTGTTTACTATCAGGTTGCACCGGTTTTTAAACACCCTAGAGTGCTTCTTTCAACTAAGAGGAGGCAGATCAAAGCATTGTTTATTCCTACATTGTGCTACCAATGTCAGTCTTGGTCCTTACTAAAAACACATAAGAGTACGATCCAGAGCTGCGAGATGTGCCGTGTGAGAAGTGCAGCCAGAAAAACAATCGGTGACCGAATCCGCAGCACCACGCCGAGGCTGAGGACAAACTCAGTTTATGTCTACATTGACTCACAACAAATCAACTGGTTTGGTCATTTAGTCAGACTGCATTATGACCAGCCTGCAGTGAGAGAATATTCTATGCAGATCTCCGGTCCACGAGCAGGAGGCCAACCTAGACGTCGGTGGAAGGAGGGTGTCTCTGACACTCTCAGGAAGTTACACCTAACTACAGCACAAACCTCTCACTTGACGAAACATAGAAATCTACTCATCCCTACTGTTTGCAATGTCTCATTGCAAGGGCAGTAGGACAAAGGAAAGAAGAAGAAGAGATACGGTAGTTACAGAGCCATTCATGTGTTACGGAGCCAGGAAAGAAAGCATGTCACGCATATAGTAAGTGAGGACTAAGAAGTATTTGAGTCTGCGGTTGACTGATCCAACCTGGCTGGCATAAAAAGGTAAATGAAATTCCATAGAAGTCATAGCTGTCGGGGATTGCTGTACTAGTGATTTCATTTGTACGAGACCACAACTGGTTTATCGCCAGCGGTGGCTAGTTTCCTTCCTAGCTGCCTCTCCATCTCTAACAGTAAGTCATATTTTCATTTACAGTTAGGGCGACTAGAGCATACAGGAAACAAAAGTTTAACCCGGTATTTTTACTATGAAAATCAAGTGCTTTACCACTACGATAATTGGTAATTACAAACTACAAAACAAATTAAAATTTAAAAAAAAAGACTTCGTTACAAAAAGATTTCAAATTATTCGCTTTTTCATTGCAAGTGAAGAAAACAACCACCACTACTTCTGACTCCTTTATAGGAAGGCTACGTCCAAACATTTGTAGTTGTTTTTTCATCGGAATGATTGTACAATACGAGGTTGCTGACCACGCCATCGGTTTCAGTTACTTGTTCAGATCTAGCAAAAACGTTTTATTCACTATTTTATTGTTACCTGTATCCTATTTGAGGTATTGTTTCTAGAGCTTTCTTTCAACCCCAAAAGGCCACTCCACACTCAGCAGGCTTTTGGCATGTGTTAATGTCTGAGTGTGAAAATCTAGTTGAAAAGTGTTCTACCCTAGTGAGATTAAGGAACTGATACGCTAGTCCTGTCAGACACAACGTAATGAGCATGACGTCGCGTCAGGGTCAGGCACATTATACTGACCAAGATCACTATCTCTATTACATGTAGGTATGAAAGGTTAATGTCTGATCAGACATGTTAGTTAGAGTCAGGCAAAATATACTGTCCAAGACCTTCACCTCGACTTCCTCTTAGTCCTCCCTGTTTTCATGGCATCCCTGATAACGAGACGAGAAATCGACGTGATTCTCGTAGTACTAAGCGACACGCAAATAAAGCCAATCACAGCACATCCGCCTGAAAGATGCCGGTTTACCTTCATCAATCCCTCGGGAGTAGGAAACCGAAACTAAACTAAACTAAACTAAACTAAACTTAAACCAAAGTAAACTAAAGGTACAATACAATTGTCAATATGACATAGTATAAGATCACGTAAGTATTTGCAATGTGTACGTCCATGTGGTTCTGGTGCAGGGCCAAAGCTCACTCGTTCTAGGTTAGAGCGAGCGTCTAAGTTGGAACCACTCACGATCCCTTTTTTCACGCTGATAACTCAATTTTTCCTAATTTATGAATTTATTTAGTTGTTTCCCCTGCTACGTTATTATTAATTACTAAGTTCTGTAAATTTATTTACACGTTTTTAAGTCAATACGGAACATTCAAAAGGAGACTGCTATTTCCATATCTAACACAGTTTTCGTGAATTATAAAAGATGTTCTTATATTTGTTAAATATGTCACATCTACTATACCCTAGGGGTTAAAGCTCTTGTATCTACAATTATATACTCAACTTTCAAGATAATGATGCAATAGATCTCTGAACAACGAGGCGACTAACTGTGTGACATGGCATAACACCGGCAATGGTTAAGTGGTTTATTAAGAGCAGCGCAGATGGGGCCTAATAGGCTGTGGGTCTACTTTTCTCTGGTGTTTGGGTCTATTAAAATGGACTCGCATATCGGCTAACCACCCTCCAAGAAACTGGTTGTATACAAATTGCAAAGTCTTCTAAACTAGCAGAAAGAGGTAAGTTAAGTTAAGAACTGTCATAATGGAATAATCGTTAAAAAGTGGTTTCCATAGAGGCATGACACGTTACTGAGAAAAAAAGGTAGAACACAGATGTCAATGGGACATAGCATAAAGAGAGTTTGTGATGCAATCGTTTATAAAGCAGTTGCTTCTCACTTGAAAGTTTATTGTTCGATTCCCCAGTTGCGACACGCTCGAACCAACCCAGCTGTAAATGGATATTGGATTTACTGTCAAGGAAAAAATCACGAAGAGGTAAAGAACTGGTACTCCCTGTGGCAGATGTCTATAGCAATGTAACTACCTATGCTTAATTTCATGAATTTACGAATAAAACAGCGAGTTGACAAAGTTTACCAGTTTCGTAATTTGCTGTAATTCATTCGCTGACAATATAGGTGCGTGGTATAAATTTATAAATGGATCGATTTAATAACGGAGATTGATTCCGATTCGTTTCCCTAGCGAAACGAGAGCTAAACCACTCTGCCACTCGGACGCTCTAAGGAGAGAAAGAGAATAAAGCACCAAGTAATAAAGTATACATCCAGTATTCATCGGCATGGATTGCCTTGTCATTTGCTTCCAGCATGTCGCGCCTATTGTACGTTTCCCAGGAGGTTAGGGCAGGTCATCAGGTGGCCAGAGTCCTGTATTGAGCCACAATCACGTGTCATTATCTGCCTATCCCCATCGTTTCATATTCCTCTTGACAGGGGACGGCGTGGCCTAGTGGTTAAGTGGCACGGCTCACAACCAGAAGGTGCTGGGTTCGATCCCCATCACAGCACCGGCCTTTACCCCGGGGAAGCAAACCCTTAGAAAATGCAGGAGGAAGCAGACCCTGCAAAATAAAAACCACAGTGCAATGCACACCCGTTTGGGGAATTGAGAAATCAGGCGAACGCAAAAAAAAATAAATATATATATTCCTCTTGCACCGTATTACGCCAGTTCGGAGTCTGTTCAGCGACTTCCATGTTGTGTATGGTAGATTTTGTCCGGGGACAGGTTACTCACGATCTCTGGGGCCTGCATCAATTCGTTCCATCTCTCGATACGTTGACTTTCGTGGCTTATCTGTATCGGCTTTGTTTATTTTAAGAATCAATGTTCGGATTTGAGTCGTGTGCTCTGTACCTGGTGTCCAAACATATGTTGTTGTGGTTCATGCTCATGTTTTTCACGTTTTATTTCTGCTTCTTCTGATCTCGGATGGTGATATGCCAATTATTCTTCTTAGTTCTTAGTCGACCTGTACTTCTAAAGAGGCAGATGCCACTGTGCAGTTCTCAGCTCTGGCATGAACTAGATATAGCGGGGGGGGGGGGGGGGGGGGGAGAATTTCCTGCTTAGCGGGCCAGGCTGGAGCAGCCTATTACTCCGCTGTGTTGGGTGCCGTGAAGGGTGGTTAACCGATGTACGAGTCCATATTTATAGACTCAAATACTAGAGCAAAGTAGACCCGCAGCCTGTTAGGCACCATCTATGCTGCTCTAAGCCAACCACCTAACCATGGCCGGTGTTATGCTAGGTCACACAGTTAGTTGCCACTTACGACATGCTCTCTGTAGGACAGCGATGCTATTCTTAGATGCCAATAATGGGGTATATTTTATCGATGGGTGTGGGTTTTAGTCACCCTGATACTATCCGACTCGTCTCATTTATTGATTTTTCAACTAGTTTCGCACGGGCAGAGGTTGTCCAGACTAGTGCAGCATTTCTTATAACTGTTGAAGAACGTAGAGAGCAAAGAATAATAAAGTAGAGAGATAATTGTTGGGTTTGTAATATTAAGTGGACATTAAGAATAAGAGAGGGAATGAAACATGCTCAACGTTTCCGAATTGGATCCTGCAACACTGTGAGCAACTACCAGTGAGGGCTAACCATTCACGAATAGACCAAAATATGATCGCCGCCAATCTGTGATAGAATAAAGGTGCGGTGTAACCATTCTAGAATAGAAGAATCGTTCTGTGTGACAGGGACCAGAATAGAATCGCTGCCATACTGTGATAGACTAAAGGTGCCGTATATCCATTCTAGAATAGAAGAATCGTTCTGTGGGACCCGGACCAGAATAGGATCGCTGCCATACTGTGATAGACTAAAGGTGCCGTGTATCTATTCTAGAATAGAAGAATCGTTCTGTGGGACAGGGACCAGAATAGGATCGCTGCAATACTGTGATAGACTAAACTATAACCCCTCTGGTAGAGGAATTTGTGTGAAAGAGCTGAGAATATATTCACTGCCACAGTATGAGCGACGAACAGTGCGGTTCTAGAACAGAAGAGCCTACCGTGTGACTTCTAGTAAGTAATTGTAAACTCTCAAATTCAGTGTGGAATAACATTCTGAGTTTGAAAGAAATGTCTATGAAATTTGAATGATGCAAGCAAATAAGATGCTTTTCTGGGCGTCAGAAGTAGAGGCAGAAGAATACTACATAGTTAAACGGAAGCTATCTTTACAGATTCGTTTTGTCATTCTGTCTCGCCAAATCGTCTGTTTCGTGTAAATTTAAAAAGAATGATTCTCTTGAGTATTTTCTGGGATCAAGATGCTGAGCAGCGCATGAACTGCAGCGATCAGTGACCCATAGCTGACTGCTAACGTCAGGGCCGGCGAACCAGAGCTGCCAAGATCCTTTAACACATCCATGCGGTGATCCTGGATAACAGGCTGCAACAGAACAGACTGGCTAAGGAGAAGGGATCGAAGAGAGAAAGCAACCCGGAACTCAAAAATTCCTGCTGAACTCGGATGTGTCGGACCGAAAGGTGCAAATATCGCAGTCAAGCTGTAAACTACGGCAGAACGCATTCCATTCTCCGGACTACATACTACTACTTGTAAAGCCCTTTTCAGGGCTTGGTAGCGGGAGATTGAGGACGGACGACCGAAACAGAAGAAGAAGAATTCTTACCAAATCTAGCTATGTTCTTGAGTTCACAGAAGATTATCCATTGGGCATGCTTGGCACTGAGACAGGACCGCAGGCCTGGATTTAATGAGACCCAGTAAGTTATCCTGCGCTTTTCACAGCGTGTAATATTAACAGCACTGTAAATAAAGTCTTGTAACGATTGATAGCATTGGCTTATTCCGCGGCATTTTGTATGTTGCGGACCTCTAGATTTGTTCAATACCCAGCTTAAACAATCCGCCCAACATACTAATGCAGTGATGATAAACTAGAACAAGGGCTAGAGGACACGTCCAAACATGGCTACTGTAAAGATGCATTACGTGCCCGTGATATATGATGAGATGTTTCCGAAAACTTTTAAACGTCACGTACAAAGATCGAGTTACAAACGAGGAAATACGAAATAGAATTACAACAGCAATAGGGCCTTTCGAAGATCTCTTGCCAACTGTCAAAAGAAGGAAACTCACTTGATACGGTCACATATCGAGATCAAATAGTCTTGCAAACACAATCCTCCACGGGAAGGTGCATGGCAGACGACCTAGAGGCCGGCCCAAAAAGAGATGGGAGGACAACGTAAAAGAATGGACCAGTCTCCGACCAGAACAGTCACAGGCAGCGGCATCTGACAGAGAGGGATGGCGTGGAGTTGTGAGGATGTCTTCATGTGTGCCCCAACGACCTCACCGGTTACGGGGTGACCTGACCTGACCTGACCTGACCTGAAGTCGGATGCACTAGGCCGACATGCGCAAAATAAAAACCATAGTGTAACGCACACCCGCCTTGGAGAATAGAGAAATCAGGCGAAAGCAAAAAAAAAAAAAAAAAAAAAAAAATTGGGCTCACGATGTGTGCTTATGTTCTTTGTTGTTGAATCCCAGAATGTCAAACTAGAAGCTTCTAAAAAGGTTACTGCAAAGTGAGCCGAGTGAAGGAGAACGAACACAACAGCGTCGAAAAAGCGTTTCAATGCCAGTCTGAAGGAGTGGCTTAAGTGCTGTCAAATTGACATTGACACCTGGGAGAACCTGGCTCAAAAACATGGAAGAGTACAGTCACGGATGGCGCTGAACTCAGCGAGGGTCTCCGTATTCAGGTGGCCAAGTATAGGCGTGCAATCAGGAAGTCGAGAGCAGAGAAAATTGCACAGACAACTGCTGACCAGTCGTGTCACAGACTTTTCAAGTCCGAATTGACTAAATCAGTCATGAGTGCACACAGATACTCAAGGTTGCATTAGGACACGTGATGATGTTGGTGGTCGTCATCAACGACGATGGACGAAGTGTTGTTGTTTAATGCCCACGATGAGTATGTTTGCTATTTCGTGAGCCATTAGTTTAGTTTCAGTTTTTATTTCAGTTTCAGTTTTTAGTTTAGTTTCAGTTTTTAGTTTAGTTTCAGTTTTTCGTTTAGTTGAAGTATCAACGTCATTGCACACGGTGTAACCCATAAGTGCTCTGTTCTTCTCCGAATTTCTTGGAAAATCTCAGCACAAACTCCATGGCACAGGCCAGGATTCCCTAACAGATTGGGTAGATTGTTAACATAATTTTGAATTTTGCCACGGCACAGCAGCAGCTCTTTTCGATTTCCAATTGCCTGGGAATTTTTAACGTGCCCATCACTGCACACGAGGTTCCGATCTCTGCTATGTTGGGAAATACCATAAAGTCCACGAGAAAAAAATCCGGTCTCCACCGGGATTTAAGACCAACGCCTTACCTCGAGACGCCTCAGTCTCTGTGTGCAATAATGAGATCGTTAAATGATGGATTGCGGTAGCGTTCCTTACATCCTGTACATGCGGAAGAAGGGTGACTGTAGTTTTTCAAATGTAAACTTTTCTTTATCCGCATTGGAACACAGACCTGTTTCCGGGAAACGTGAGAGCAGACGAACAACTGAATGTACCAGTTGCATAACAACAGAAGATAAGGATGATAAAATCAATTACAGAGCCACAAACATTAACACAAGACGGCTATCGTAAAATAAACATACAAGAACAAATTGTTGAGTTGCGCCTTAGAACAGGACACAACCGATTCCAAAGGCACATGCACACAGAATTGAATTGATGATTGGTAAATCCATCATGTGTACATGCCAACGGGCAACCCAGAATGTAGAGCATATTCTACAGAACTTTTCCAAATATGATGTACAGAAACAAACCTACTGGTCGATGGAAACCACATTGGAAGAGGAACTTAATGGACCTATATGTTAAATACAAAAGACAATGAAGTTTATACAAGAGTCAACATTGAAGATATAAACATTATATGTGTCAGAGTCAAAATTGAAGATATAAACATTAAATGTGTCAGAGTCAACATTGAAGATATAAACAATATATGTGTCAGAGTCAACATTGAAGATATAAACATTATATGTGTCAGAGTCAACATTGAAGATATAAATATTATATGTGTCAGAGTCAACATTGAAGATATAAACATTATATGTGTCAGAGTCAACATTGAAGATATAAACATTATATGTGTCAGAGTTAACATTGAAGATATAAACATTATTTGTGTCAGAGTCAACATTGAAGATATAAACATTATATGTGTCAGAGTCAACATTGAAGATATAAACATTATATATTCAAACGACCGAAATAATACTCATAATAATAATAATTAAAATAAATAAGAAGAAGAGGAAGAAGAAAAGGATCGAAGTGGATCCTGAAAGAGACAAAAAAGATGTCCAGAAGGCAACAGCGTTTAAATGTCTGAGAGTTTTGACTAACGAACTGGGTCTTACACCCTTGATAAATCGAAGGAGTGCTCAAACGGTAACGGAAGCTTTACAGCGTGCACAAACACACGCACCCACATAATGGCTGATACGCCCTGATATAACAGAAAAGACTATGGCTGAAGTTGACAGGAGCGGGCAATCGTCAAAAATAGAACTAAACACTTAACAAAGAAGAAAAGCAGAAGAAGGGGCCGAAATTTTAGTTGTGAATGAGCTGAAAGTAGCCAGGGACACATAGATCTCTACTTGTATCAAGATCAGCGAGACCTTATTCCGCCTCGATGTAGCGGCCATGGAGACAGACTGCAGCCGCACAGCCTGACTGAGATAATAGGGATCGAAGAATAAAGGCAAACCGGGTCCCAGGTGACGTGTTGAAACCAAATGTGTCGGTCCAAAAGGCGCAGATATCGCCGCGCTGCTGTAAATTACAAACGACACAGTGTCCCTACGTCCATTTCAGGATGAACAATGAAGACACAAATTTAGAAGGGTGTAATGCTATTCATTGAAATTCTGATACGGCTCGGATGACAAGGTAAAGGAGCGGCCACAAAATCAAGAGCAATCATCTCGTTTTCCCTTGTGATTAGCAGAAGAGCAATGCGAATGCAAAGGGGGACTGAAAGAAGTTTGGCTCGGGTGCTGCAGGTCGCGGGCTCAAATCCCAGTGGAAACCGTTATTTTTTCACATGGACTTTGTGGTTTTTCCCGGATCTTTGTGTATTTAGAGATCGGGCGCCCGTGGCCTGTGTCCCGCACGTTAAAGATCCCTCGACAGTTAAAAATCCAAAAGAGTTTGTTTAACGGCTGCTGCGTTGGTAAAATATCTAAATTATGTTCAAAATCTACCCAATCTATTATAGGATCCTCGCCAGTGCCACGGAGCTCGTGCATTGTGCTGAGACTCTCCAAAATTATGGAGAATAACAATGCACTTATGGGTTAAACCGTGTGCAAAGACGTTGATACTTCGACCAAACTAAATTAAATGAAAAGAAATATCAACAAACGACTGATGGAACCTTTCTATTATCGCTTCCAGATACAAGTGCTTGTTAGCTTTGGCTTTAGATTTTTTTTTAAAATAGTCGATTCAGGCATCAGAAGACTTGACCTTATCTGTTCCCTTATCTTTTTCGGTTCATAACTAAGGATCTTGTGTTTGCTCAGTCAATCTCTATCGGCCGAGTGTGTTCACAACTTATCTTTGTTATCACCGATAGAAGGATTAAGGGACCTTTTTGTGGTGACGAGCAGACACCGAGCTTACTCCTTCCGTTTTTATGTAGTAAATTACAGACAAGCCTGGATTTCGCGAACTAATAGAGGGACGAAAGCCGGATATCGATCATTTCGAAATAATTGAGATAGATAGACACATTCAAATATATACAGATAGATAGACGTATATATGAATAGTGGATGGATAGACAGAAAAACAACAGTAGGGATAAAGATAGATAAATAGTTACATTTACAGCTAAATAATGTTTTAATTAAAATTATATAATAAATTTAAAAAGATATATGTCTGTCTGTCACAGATATTCAACATATACACGTCAAGTCCTCATGTTTTAGTCCATTCGTTCAGTCTCTGTTCTTGTCTTCTATTTTTCCGTTAGGTTAGGCTCGTGCTCTCTACTTCATGTGTGTTAAAGGTAAGGTAAAGGTGGATCCCATGGCAACAATTGCGGTCAGGGAGGAAGATAACTCTTCATGGACTAAGCCGCAGCCTATGTGAGGTGGGGTGTCCAGTTTCCCTTCTTGCTGTTTATACCATCCCTAACCCATACGCCAAGTACCAATTTACAGCTTCGTCGACTGCAGGAGCGGTCGAATCAGGAACGAACTAGGATCTGATTTTTTTTCTGTCCGTCCTTGATTTGGAACTCTAGCGCGGTGTGATCCCAGTCTTAGCAAGCAAACTCACTGTCGACTATGCTACGCGCTCCACTTATGTTTTAGTCTGCCTCTACGTCTCTTGCATTGTGAATTCCAGAACGGAGACTATCTTGTAATGCTGTAAAGGAGACTCCTTAATGTGTGGCCTATTCAACGCTAGCGACTTCTTCTGATGTCATGTTCCACTGATATCCTTCTGGTTCTTTCCAACAGTTCTACATTAGTGATTTTATAATATAATTCAATCTCTCTATTCTGTGCAGACACTCATTGATGAACGTCTATAGATCTTTCTTTGTCGCTTTTACTCTTTCCGTGTTTCAGAGCCAAACCGATGAAAGGACTTTGCATTGGAGGTGAAGATTTTTTATTTTGTGTTGACTGGTCTCGAAAAGGGAGCAAACAATAGTAAAATAGTAACGATGTAAACGTGCAAATAATATTGTAAGAGACTAATAGGAAAGAAAATGGTAATCGATCCGTTACCTCACACTAATTTAACAAAAAATGTGAAAAAAATATCTTGTTTAAATAAACCAATTTGTTCTTTCTTTTTTACGCCGAGATAGGTGTAGTAATACAGCTGAAGTCTTTTTTAATTGCTAACAGATTGTGATGAATCATATTGAAGATAATTGAAAGTGTTGTTTAACAAAATGAAGAGCAGCTGTGGCGCTGTGGGCGGGTCATGATAATTCATGTAATAAACATTAATGAGTACTAAATGATATATCGTGTCTATTTTTGGAGAATGACCTAAATATCTATCGAATTTAGGGGCCAGTTGGCTGCTCTTTATAATTGAGATGATGAAATGTTGATTTTTTGTACACGTTAAAAGACGCTTCAGCTTGTAAAGATGCTTCTTCTTCTCCTAAGTCTTCATCTCTTCCTTTTTCTTCTTCTTCTTCTTCTTTTTGTTATTTTTTCTTCTTCTTTTTCGTCTTCTTCTTCTTTTTCTTCTTCTTCGTTTGTTCTCAAACTCCAGCCACCAAGCCATTGAAAGAGTTTTGCAAGAAGTAGAATGTTGTCCGGAGAACGGAATGCGTTGTGTCGTAGTTTACAGCTTATTTGTGATATTTGCGCTTTTCTCTCGGACACATCGTACTTCAGTAGACATTTTTGGTTACCGGGTTAGCCTTCTCTCTTCGATCCCTATTCTTTGCCCAGTCTACTCTGTTGCAGCATATTATCCAGCATCCCCGAGTAGTGGCAGGTCTGGGTAGCTTGTCCTGACACAACAGTTATCTATGGATGGCTGACCGCTACAGTTCATGCACTGCTCCGCATCTTGATCCTCAAACCAAGGAGTGGAAATCAGAGACTACGTTTTCCGGGCTCACTACATACAAGCTGGCAGATTCAGGTAATGAGCCCCGACACATGCGCACTGCCGCTACCTTTTATGTTATTTCTTTCACAGAAGTTACACTAATAGTGTATATTCTCTTTTGTTGTACCTTTCATTAGCCGCATAACATCCTGTCCGGTAACATCCACAGCTGATCTATACCCTTTTCCACTTCCCAGAACCGGCCCTGGAAACAGGCTGCACTGGTCATTAGTCTAGCTTGGCTAAGAGATGGAGATCGTAGTGTGAATGCAAACCACTTACCAAAAGCCGTTAGCTGAGAGCAGACGTTTAACGCCGACGGCCGCAGATATGGCAGTCTCATTGTAAACTACGACACATTGCTTTGTCCTTTATAACCAGTCTTAGGACTGATTAACCAGAGGGTAGGGTCAAATGGAGAGACATGCTCAGACAACCTTACAACTCGTCTCTAGGACTCACCAACCAGAGGGTAGGATTGTAGAGAGAAACATACCCAGACAACCTTACAACCATTTATAAGACTCACCAACCAGCGGGTAGAATTGGATGAAGAGACATGCCCAGACAATCTTACTAGAGTTTTAGGATTAACTAACCAGATGATGATGATGAAGAGACTGGGGTGGGAGTTGGCTGATGGCACTAGAACAGTCCGTCGACTACAGCTGTGTATCAGCGGGACGTGAAGGTACTGGTCATGTGTCTGACATCCTGAGAAGACGAAGCAACAGACCGATCCAAGTTGAAATGAATGGTGAAGAGCCATCGCAGACTAAGGCAGGTCAAGTCATCCCGTAAGTGGTGAGGTCGCTGGGGCACCCATGAAGATCTCCTACAACCCACGCCACTCCTCTCTTTCAGCGGTCGCTACCTGTGCCTCCTCTGGTCGGAGATTGGTCCATCTCTTGTTTAGGACAACCTCTTCGTCGTCCGCCCTGCATCCTGGCGTGCAGAATCGTCTTTGCGCGACCATTTGATCTCGTCATGTATCTGTAGCAAGTGAGTTTCCGCCCTATGACAGTTGCCAAGAGGTCTTCAGAAGGCCTGACTGTAATTCTTTCTCGCATTACCTCATTTGTAACTCGGTCTTTGTACGTGACGTAAAGAAGTCTTCAGAAAAATCTCTTGGGCAAGGCCTGTATCCTGTGCTGCAGGTCAGCTGGAATTGTCCATGTCTTACAAGCATAGATAAGTATTGACAGCATCAATGTACACATAATCTGATCTTAATGCATATGGCTAACCGTTTGCCTTGAAAGATTTTGTCAAACATTGCAATCGCCGCTATTGTCTGTGCTATTCTGGCCATCACCTCACATTTCGATCCTTCATCACTGACAACCGAACCCAAATATTTAAAACGGTCGACCACTTGGAGTTCCTGACCTTTAGATTTTACCCCACTTTTTAAGTCCTCTGTGCTGTTATCCATTAATCCGGTTACAGTCGCAAACTGGGTGAGGATAAACTTTCAACTAGGAGATGTGAAACAGCAAGCTCTTGAATACAGTTATTGGCCTAGCGCTCGCCATTTCGACAATACATTCTCTGAGGACCATTGGTTCTGGAACGATTGATCCTGCACTCGTCAGTAAACAGTACTCTGTCCAACAGAGCGTTCCAAAAGTGTAGATGTTGTCTGGCCCCAGCTAGTCAGCGTGGCATGATGCAGGGGCTGCAGAGTTGAACAAATAGCACTTAGGGCTCGCAAAAACGGTTCTTGACAGTAGCTGAACATATTCTTCTCAGTCTGGGGAGGGTGTCTGCAATAACAGTTACTGACTGAAATCTGTTTCACAGATGTGCGAGAGTGAGGAAACGATCCTGCAGTCTGGTCATTAAACAGGGACGTCCCTTGCGGGAAAGGTCAGAGACAGTCACAGTCGTCTGTTGGCGATGTAACCACAGACTAATAATCTGTCCTGATACATCAAATTGTCTTGCTGCCACAGTCACAGCCATTCCTCGTTCCAACATGACAACAGCTCGTAACATCCCACTTAGCGTCGCGCGTAGCAGCCTTCCAGTAGTTTTCTTTTGAACCAAATGAATGACAAAATAAGCCCAAATCGTCAGTGATCACATCTCAGTTCAATTTTGTAATCAGCGCGTGAATTGTGAGAAACTGTCCGAACATGAAATAAAGTTTTGAAGGTCAGTAAAAGGTCACTTTACACTCAGACTGTTTCAAGACAGTTAAATGGCTTCTAGTAACGGCCAAGAATGTATCGGTATGAAATTACATTACAATTTTCAAACATAAAAACATGCACAAAAACTGATGTTACTTTTTTTCGTTGAGTGTGGTGCAGGAATAATTGATCGAGTAATGCGTTATCCTGGAGATCAAATGAAGACCAGCACAAGCAGCAATTTCATTAATTATATTAGAGTGCCCTTTGTCTTGTTATTTTTTTCCTTGATGTCCGCCCTTGCGAGTCAAATAGCTTTTCTGTTCATTAACACCTTTGAAGCTGATAAGCCTCGGATCAGGTGAAGTGGTGCAGGGCCACATAAAACGAGAGTAGCTCATGTATACTAGATTTTTGCGCACTCAAATATATTCAGTTGCAGCATATTATTATCAAGAGGAAGGAGGAGCAGGTGGCCGGACAGTTCGCATACCCGTCCCGCGATCAGGAGTCAGGGGTTTGAATCTTGTTATGATCTAATAGCTTGCTATCTTTTGGGGTTCAATAAAAACTGGACAGCAACTGCCGAGGAAAGCGCGTGAATTCTTTATCTGCTATATCAATTTTGAACACACCCATCCATAACCGTGAAAAGGAAATGAATTCCGTAATGAAACACGAAAGAACATAAATAATTATTCCGAGAAGAATCTCACCAAAAACAAACAAACTAACAAACAAAACATGCAAAAACACACAGAAATAGAATATGGAAAACAAGAACGATCAGGACAGGATACGATCATGAGTTCGGGAAATGAGAAGTCGGTTTGGGGAACAGACTTGAGGAAACTGAAAGATGGACTTCGAGATAGGAACTCGAGCCGGCTCCTGAAAACTGGATAGGCTGGAAATATTTGCCTGAGACTCTATGTTACAGACTGCAATGCAATCTGGAGAATGATAGCAGATACATTGAAATAGGTGCTTCCATACTCCACTCACCACTAAATTTAACGCGAATTTCTCACCATGTATTTCCTTTTTTTCATATGTTCAGTAGATGGTATATTGTCCTAATGATTATTTCCCCATGGCTATGTTCACATTGTATACAATGATCGAATAACAACTCAACTGCTGCCTTGCAGTTAGGCTGGGGACAGCCAAAGGCTAAGGAGGGCAACCCTACAGAAACGCCTGTTGAAATCGGATGCACTGAGCCACAGGCTTAACAAAATAAAACAGTGCAACGTATATCGCCGTAAACAGCGTACGATGAAGAAAAAGAAGAAGAATAACAATTCAAGCAAAACCAGGAACCACCACAATGAATGAGCTCTTTTTTGCAGATGATCAAAGTACTTTTCACCCCGATGAACCTCCTAAAATACTTTTATGCCCTTAACAATGCGTATGATAAATATAATATGAGAATTAGTACAGAAAAGATGGAGACAATATAGAGCAGCAGGTAAAAAACACATAACTCAAGTCAGAGAATTCAAATAACTGGGAAGCGTGTTCATGCAAGATGGACGGCTAGATAGAGAAGTAGAATCAAGAACACAGAAAGCTAATGTGAATTTATATCAGCTCTCACTATTACTAAGATACAAACACTTTCCGTTGAAGACAAAGCGAGCTGATAAATAGTATTTGTATACCAACTCTGTGCTCTGCTACCAGTGTCCTACATGGACTCCCACAAAGGCAAAGAAAAGAAAAATCATGGTATGCGAAATGAGGTGCTTGAGAAACGCTGTCGAGGCAAAAGGTGAGTACAACACCATGCACGGAATACATTGAAAGGCAGATACAATGATTCGGACACTTGACAACCAATTTCTTGGAGGGTGGCTTAACTGATGAGCCAGTCCATCCTACTAGACTCAAACCCCAGAGCTGAGTAGACCCGCAGCTGACTAGGCGCCATCTATGCTGCTCTTAACAAACCACCTCGGGCAAGGTACAAATAATTTTTGGGTAGATCTTTATTAATTATATTTTTTTTAAAGATTGTCCAGGCAGCGGCCATTAAGCCTACTGTTTTCGATTTCTAGCTGCCAAGCGATTTTCGACGTGCTCGACACTGACCACGGGAGTCCGATCTCGCTAACCAGGGATAAGGAAAGTTTTTACCAGAATATCCATGTGAATAACATTCCGGTCTCCACCGTGATACGAACCCGCGATCTGTGGCGGCCGAGGCGTACATTTTACCTTGAGACCACTGAGTTTACAAACACTGACAATAATTGTTAAAATAAGATTAAGAGCTGCTCTGCTTTACTTATCAAATATACTCTTGGGAGCTTAGAACACATTTCTGTCCACACCAGCACTGACGAATCCAATACGAGGAAAAGCTGGTGGTCCATATTTATTTCCTTTTAAAAAATTGCATTACCGTCAGACGTGATTAACTGTTTTTAACTGTTACAAAGGAGTCTCACACTGGAAGATGTCTTTGGTCAAAATATAGTGTGTGGCCCATAATGTGATTGGTTCATACTGTGATTTCATCGTCTATGAAATGTTGCATAACAGTTGGTAATGTGGAGAAAGTTGGTCGTCTATGAAAAGTGGCATAACAGTTGGTAATGTGGAGAAAGTTGGTCGTCTATGAAAAGTGGCATACCAGTTGGTAGTAAGGGATGCGGTGGTAGTAGATGAAACGTGGCATAACAGTTGGTAATAGGGGATGCGTTGGCAGTCTATGGAACGGGGCATAACAGTTGGTAATGTGGGATGCGTTGATAGTCTATGGAACGTGGCATAACAGTTTGTAATGTGGGGAGAGTTGGTCGTCTATCACAGGGGTACTTGATAATGTGGAACAAAACGATTGGCTAAACCACTTAGCATGCCACTTGATAATGTGGAAGGAATTGACGATCTAAACCATTTTTTTTCCAGGCCCTTGACAAAATGGAAGGAATTGATGGTCTACGCCAGGAGTCGGCAAATATTTTTTAAAGGCATATTTAGTTTATATTTTAGGCCGTTGGGACCAAGAGATCTACTCGAAGATATGTATTTAGGTAAGCTTACTTAAATAACAAGGAAAAAACACATAGTTTTCACAAATATATTGAACATAATGAAGCGTAATAATAATAATAAGTAGACAACAATGGTTTGAAAAACATAATCCTTCTAGTATTCAGCCACGTGGATTGCCCTGTCACTGGCACTCAACAGGTCATCCATGCTACAAGTCTCCGGGAGGTTTGGGTAGATCATCAGATGGTCCTAGTCTTATGTTATTCTACATTAGCATGTTTCATCATCCCTGTATCCCCATCTTTTCAGATTTTTCCTGCATCGTGATACACCAGATCGAAGCCTATTTACTGACTTTCATTATACGCAGGGCAGGAGATGTCCAGGAGAAGATTACTCCAGTAACTCAATCAAGGGTACCTGTGTCAGCTGTTTCCAACTTTCGATGCGTCGATTTCCTGATGTCCGAACATAGAGTGTCTTGGATCATTTACCTGTTTCTCTCTTTTTATCTCTGACGCGACAGTTCTTTGTATCTCTGGTGGCGCTATGCCGATTATTGGGTATCTTTTTCAGTTCGTATAGGTTTTAGGCATCCAGCAACTATACGGCCTGTCTCATTTATTGCTGTATCTATATGTTTGGCATGTGCAGAGTTCTTCAGCTACAGAGAAACACAGAGCGAGTGCTGATGTTCTGAGGACATCTGGCTTTTCTCCCCATGCTGTGACAGTCACTTTTCGTATGATACCATTTCTGCCATGCATTTTCTGTTTTGTCTCCTGGCAATATGACAGCGTACGGTCCAACTTTACTACCAATTATTTGGGGGCCGTACTGTGTTCTAGATCCTGTCCTTTACATTTGATCTGTAACTTTCTGTTTGTCTCTCTATTTCAGAGATGGTAGGCGTACACAACCATATTCATCGCTTAGAAGACATTAATCCTGTTAGATTCATCTTTTAAAATAGTCCATTTGAGCACGCCTTAACACTGTAGATGACCAACCCAGAGGCTAGAGCTCTGGCCTGAACAAACAAAAAATGTCCGTTTCCACCTCTTGTCAAGACCTTGCGCTCGACCGGTTGTTCTTATATGACCAGACGTAGAGATCGACTCAGATCAAGTCTGTGTAGTTTAGTTTAGTTTAGTCGAAGAATAAACGTCATTGTATACGGTTTAATCCATAAGTACTCTGTTATTCTCCAATTTATGTGGGGTAATCTCAGCACAATGCACGAACTCCGTAGCACGAGCGAGGATCCCGTGCTAGGTTGGGAGATTCTAAACATAATTTTAAATTGTATATATATATACCAACAAACAAAAAGGTTTTAGACTCTTAAAGTCAACTACCATAGTAAAATTGGACGTGATTAGAATAATGCCGTCGCAGATGAAATTGTATCCATTTTTTAATGCGGTTGGTTAAGGTAAATCCCTTCAAATTAAAGGTTAGTTGAAAGCTCCTAAACTGAACAGTCAAATAGATTTGTAAAGATGGGAATGTCTCATGCACTTGGATCAAGATCACAGAAACGCTGCTGAAACTGTAGTTTGAGCTCAGAAAATGTATATGGTGTAAATGCCTGTGAGAATGGCGATTTCACTTCACTTTTTGACAGCACGGAAAATTCACATAGCAGCTTGACGTGATTTGTGACCCAACCAACGCCACACAGAAAAGGTTACAAACATTATCACTGTTTTGCCTTGCAGTTTTCCTATGATATTTGAAGAAATAAAATTATGTAAACATTTCCAATTCTGAGCCATTAATTTGCAGTATGATAGGAGTGCTATCCAGCTTCTATTTCCTCCAACAAATATGAGAACTGACGATGGTTCAGTCCACGAGAGCGAATGAAGATCATTGTTAACACAACTGGTTCAAGAACACATGATATATTCAAATAATTCCTACAAAGTACCTGCAGGCCAATAATAAAATGACTAACTATAGGCTTTGAACACCTTGTATTTTTACATGCCTTGCAAATATTTCAAACCTAGTCTTCCTCTTTTCCACACACAGCTTAGCTGATTCCATTTGAGATTGTACTTTGTTCACGCTTTCTCAACTTCTGTGAAAATATGTTCGCTGGTAGCTATTCCACACAGACTATTCACAAAAGCTAATGCTCCAGTCACTTCATGCTCATTTTTGACTCCTCAAATAAACAGCAGCAGCTGAGCAGTATAAGTAATGTCAGTCGACGCATCAAGAGCCAAAGAAAACCACTCGCAATCATTTGCAGTGTTATTTAAAATGCTATTGATGCTGCCCCCAATGTCCTCAACTCTTCAAGCAGCAGATTTAAGACACATTTATTTTCAGAACTAAATAACTTAATATCAGTACTCTGTCAACTATGCCAGCAGTCCACACCTAAAAGAGTCACGGTACAGTGAGTCTCATCCCACTGTAACATTCAAGGCAGCGAGGAGACAGACAGACTGGCAAAACAAGGTGGAATGTTAGCACAACCAGATTCTAGTGTGACCTAAGAAAAGTCAAAAAGGTTCATTAGAGCCAAATACATGGCCACATGAGAAACAGAGCATACTGGCTACACAAAAAATGATGCTTATTACCAGTTGAACAGAAAAGAGCAGGTGGTGGTCTTGAGACTCTGCAGAGGCCACAATAGACTGAGGTACCATCTATTCAATAAACGGAAGATAGCTGCTACTGACGAGTGTACCTGTGGTTCAGGGAAAATGACCCCTGTACATTAACTGCAAAATTGTCCGACATACGAGGATCAGAGAAAACACATGTGACCATCACCAGTGCCGACACTAAACAAACTCTATGGCAGTGTCGACATACGAAGACCAGAGAAAGCACATGTGGCCATCACCAGTGCCGACACTAGACAAACTCTATGGCAGTGTCGACATACGAAGACCAGAGAAAGCACATGTAGCCATCACCAGTGCCAACACTAGACAAGCTCTATGGCAGTGTCGATATACGAGGACCAGAGAAAGCACATGTAGCCATCACCAGTGCCAACACTAGACACGCTCTATGGCAGTGCCTACATACGAGGACCAGAGAAAGCACATGTGGCCATCGTCAGTGACAGCACTAGACAAGCTCTATGGCAGTGTCGACATACGAGGACCAGAGAAAGCACATGTGGCCATCACCAGTGCCAACACTAGACAAGCTCTATGGCAGTGTCGATATACGAGGACCAGAGAAAGCACATGTAGCCATCACCAGTGCCAACACTAGACACGCTCTATGGCAGTGCCTACATACGAGGACCAGAGAAAGCACATGTGGCCATCGTCAGTGACAGCACTAGACAAGCTCTATGGCAGTGTCGACATACGAGGACCAGAGAAAGCACATGTAGCCATCACCAGTGCCAACACTAGACACGCTCTATGCTTTCTTTGAAAAAATTCAAGTCAACGTCTGACAGCATACGAAGAAGAAGAAGTAGAAAACACATTTCTTCGGCAGCTACAATCAAAAATGATTTTATTAACTCCCATCAATAAATTGCTTTTCTTTCTCGTCTTACAAAGAAGCTACTCGTAATTTGACTTTAGTTTCAGCTTAATTTAGATTTTTCATTTTCAGGATAAAATCCATTGTGATGAAATATTCCGTTTGAAAGTTACCAATTTTTCTGCTCGTTGCTTTCCTGTGAGTTGGCAATATTGTGTCGAATGCTTAGTCTGGTAATGTTGTTGTTATTGTTGTTGAATGCACACAATGCGTAGGGTTAATCTTATGTGCACCCTGAAAAGGACGTTAAGCGGCCGGTCGCAGAAACCATCCTCACATCCCGAGCGTACTGATGAAGTTGGACTAGAGTCCTCCAGCCGGTTGTACTATGTTTGGCTTCATCTGCGTGTCGGTCACTACATCGGGTAAGGCGTCGATCTCGACCTCGTTAGCCAGACTGCCACGAAAACAGCCCGTTGTCAGGGTGCATTGCGAGGAAGTCGAAGTGGGGGTCTTAGCCAGTATATTGTGCCTGGCCTTAACTAACATGTCTGATCAGTATTTTGTGCTTGACCAGGCCCTAGTCTTCCTGCTAACTAAGAAGAAGTATATGTTACTCTTTTAGTGCCGCTGCAGTGTCAGTGCACAATAAACGGTATGCGTTGTTCTCTAATTCGGTAACAAAATAATTCCCACTGCACTCTGCCTTAACAAAACTACAGTCAAAACCAACTTTTCTTTTCTTTTCTGGTTATCAGTGTCATGATGAATACGCCTAGCTAATAAGGAGAGAAGAAAATATCGCAGAACAGCGTTACATGTGGCACATGCAGCTCTGCAGAATTATACAAAGTGGTACAACAGAACAGGCCATCACTTATCGCGTAGGTCACATCTCGCCAAATAGTTCTTTCCTGCAACTCCTCTACCCGACAGTCGGACGTATAGTTATAGCCGTACTTTAACAGTTTAAAGAATTTGAAAATGTAGAATTCATTCTTAGCTCGAGAGTTTTACAAAAAAGATGGCGGCGGCGGTAGGCCACTTGTCTATGCCTCATTTCATGGCACTTGACAATGGGGAAGAAATTAATGGTATACGATACGTGGCAAGACATCTGATAATGTGAAGGGAATTGATCGTCTACGGTACGTGACATAACACATCATCATTTACGAGGAATTGATCGTCTATGGTACGTGACAACACACATGATAATGTCCAAGGAATTGATCGTCTACGGTACGTGACAACACACATGATAATATGGAAAGAATTAATTTGTACACGCCACGTGACGTGACACTTGATAACGATTATCTCTTATCTCACCATTAATACGTCAATCATGCTTGGGTTACATAATAACATTAGCTTCACGAATGTGTTCCCTCCATTCCTCGGGACGCGAGTTTAAGACCCCTTGGTTACGGTGACTTGGAACATGTCTATCGGTTATGAAATAACAATAAAAATAAATAAGAAACGCTAGCTTTTTGTAGTATTGGATTCGGTAGTGCTTATTGAACGGGAATGTATTCTGCGCTCCCGAGAGTATATTTGATAATTAAAGCAGAGCAGCTTACGACCTTTAAAACAGTTATTGCTCTGGTTTTAATCCATTCTCTTTGTCTGTTTCATGTTCCCATTTGACGGAACGTTTACCTCTATACCTGCTAATCCGTCCGTCCAGCCATCACATTTATGTATCCATAAATTCATAGGATGAATCAATAGCAGAGCGTGGGTGTTCTCTGCTGTCGGGACTGACAATGGAATGTGTTTGCATGTATTTCCGTCTTGTATTTCTGCCCGCCCGATTCAGCCGGTCTCTATGTATTTATGTCAGTCCGTTTCAGCCGGTCTCTATGTATTTCTATCCGTCCGTTTCAGCCGGTCTCTATGTATTTCTGTCCGTCCGTTTCAGTCGGTCTCCCTCTATGTATTTCTGTCCGTCCGTTTCAGCCGGTCTCTATGTATTTCTGTCCGTCCGTTTCAGCCGGTCTCTATGTATTTCTGTTAGTCGGTTTCAGCCGGTCTCTATGTATTTATTTCTGTCATCTAACTAGTTACCTGCCTAACTAGTTGTTCGTCTGTTTGTCTATCTGTGGCTCTGCTCGTGATCTGGTGATAAAGCATCTAAACAAATTCTTATTCGATTTCTTTATTCTTTCCTCGGTTCCAAACGAACTCCGAATGTAACCGATTTAAGAAGTACAATTATCTTCTTCTTCTTCTTTGCGTTCGGTTTCGTATGCTCGTTTTATGCCACTAAATGGGCTGCCTCCATGAAGTGACACGTCAGTCGCAGGTCCTCAATGGTTCCCCACAGTTTGTCTTGTATGTTTCTCTCCTCGGGCAAGGTCTTCTCACAGGAGTCTTGGTGCAGTGGACATGTTTGCAGGATGTGTTCTGGAGTCTGGGATCCTCTCTGACATGTACACTGTGCAGTCTGTGCTGCTTTCATTTTATGCTTGTGTGCATTTAGTCTGCAATGACCTGTTCTGAGGCGAAAAATTGTGGTATACTGTTTCCTATTCAGTCTATTGATTTGGTCCTGTGGGTATTTACTGTTTGTTCTCTCTATCTACAACTGTTTATATTTTTTTTTGGATGTTTGCCTTGACTTCTGGCAGTGACACTGGGTGGGTGAATTGTTCTCTTTGTCTTCCCTCCCTGGCTAGCTGTCCGCCCATTCATTCCCAGGTATGCCACAGTGAGCTGGAATCCAATGGAAGGTGATTTTATTGTGGTCTGAGAGTTTGTTTAGCTGGCATATCAGTTCCCTTTCCATACTACTTCGTGGTTCTCTTTGTGTGGCCTGCAAAAATTCCGTGCAACACTTGCATTTTCTATAACGGTTCCATCCTGTAGAAATATGACGAGTCCCGCCCCTCCTTTCCTCAATGCTTCCTCTGATGATCCATCTGTGTAGACGTGCGTCCACATGGGTTGAGGATAGGCGTCTCCAACATGCTTTAGGTTTTTTTTCTCTCAATGCATGGTCTGATTCTTCCACCTTTCTATCGATAACTGGTATTTTCGCTTCCACCGTGAAGTTGGGCTGTTGGTCTGTATTTTCATATACTTGTATCATTTCCCATGTCGTTGGATATTTTGATATGATGTCGCTGTTCCTGGCTCTAAGGGCTTTTGATAGATGATTGAAGCTTGTTCTTTTTATGCTGTTTTTTGTTAATTCATTGACTTTTCCCTGCATTGGATGGTTATTCCTACGCTTGTATTTTTCTGTCAGGTTTAGTATTTTTCTTCTCTGCGCTCACCGAGGCTCTGGAGGCCTGCTACCGCTTCGAGTTCTCTAATTGGGATGCTTCGCAGACCTCCGGTAATAATTCTGAGTCCGGCATTCTGTGCCTTGTCTAGTTTCTGTAGGTTGGTCTTTGCCGCTGTTTGCATAGGCACCCATGCCATATTCCAGTGTTGGTCGTTCGTATCCAGTGTAGACCTGTCTGACTGTGTTTGCATCTGCGCTCCAGTTTGTCCCTGCCAGTTTTTTCATCAGCCTTAGTCTGAGTGTGTCCTTCTTTTGAGTATCCTCTATGTGTGGGCCCCATGTTAATCTTTTGTCATATCTCATTCCCAGGTATGTAGGATTGTTTTCTCTAGGAAGTAGGCTATTTATAAGATTTATTCTCATTTATGGGGCTGAAATGGAGGATTTGTATGGCTGTATGAACAAAGAGCGATTTGTCGTCCATTGGTCCATAGCGTACAGGCTTTGTATGTATGTTACACAAATTCCAGATAGTATAAACCATTGCAGAGATTTTGAACTCTGCCATCTTGATCAACAGTTCCATATTCCAATCGCTCGACCAGACGCTAAATGTGTCACTCCTGTAGTTATTGTACGCATACTTCCCGATTTTATAAAATGACATAAGCATGACTTTGGACCTATGCGCTGCACGAGCCTATAACTCAAACAAACAGGGTTTTAGGGCAGGACAAAGTCTAAGACACGGACGGAAACAGGGTGTTAAAGACGCATTACAGAGGCATCGACTGAAAATATCAACGGTCACAGAGACAGTACAGTAAAGAAAATTACATCTCCTGACGTTGTCTAAAGGCACAATTATAACTTATGAGAAGACCGTAAGTTTTATGGGAAAGAAAATAGACTGAGACGCAAATTTGATGTAGATAAATTAAATCACACTAATGGAATTCTCTATTTCATCAGCTCAACAGAAATGAATAAGCAATTATCGTCAAACTTCTCACATGCCGTAAAAGTCAGAATTGGATGACAAGAAATGCTGACTAAGATAACAGAAGACTGAATAAGGAATTCATGCAATGTTTAGAGGAGCAGTATATCTTTCTATCATTCTGTCGCGGTGATTGTCGACTCACACCATGTCTGTCCGCCTGTTCCTAAGGGAAATTACAAAGTAAAGAAGACATTAACACTCCAGAGTAATTGGACTGGTCATTAAAGAGGAAAGGGGGAGCAGAGGACGAAAAAAGTGTTGACCTGGCTGGCGAAAATTTAGTATACAGTTAACAAAACTGTTTGCAATACATGTGACGTGTTATTGAAATCAAAATTAGCCTTGTTGTTTGCAGAAAAGAAATGCCAACGCGTTATTATTATTGGAATAAGGGTACAGAATAGTGACACTGTAGCCTGTCAATTATTTCTCACAAGGAAACTAAGTAGGGTTGTTTATGTGGCTGGATAGTTTGTCCTGATAACAGACTTCAGACCATTGTAGAAGAGGAGCAACTATGTTAAGTCATTAAAGTACATGGGTTTGATGGTCAGAGACAGTACATCAGTGTACATAAGTCTAAAGGTCAGAAACAGTTTATTAGAGTACAGAGGTCTGCAGGTCACATTAATATATAGTAGTCTGAACGTCAGAAACAATATATTAGTGTACTGAGGTCTGCAGTTCAGAGACAGTATATTAGTGTACTGAGGTTTGCAGGTCACATACAATAAATTAGTGTTGATGTATATAGGTCAGAGACAGTACATTAGTGTACTAAGGTCTGCAGGTCAGAGACAGTTTATTAGTGATCATAGGTCTTTCTCGCATTCTGTTTTTGCCTCGGGAGACACTATATTCCTGTCGCAGTGCTCAATCGATCATTGTTTCATCCCAACATGTGACTTGCCAATGTATGTTTATACCACGTATGCACAGATTCCTGCATCATTCACCTAGGACAATCATCGTATGTCAGAATTGTTGAGATTTTTGCACACGTTTGTTCCGGACAGTGATTCCGACCACCCGTCTCCCAAGAGATGTCTGGGTCACTCTCAATTTGTACTCCAGTGAAATCGTGAGTGTCCATGTGTCTGCAACTATCGCAGATCGCGGAGGGAGTAAATCATTAACGAAGAGGAGAAAAATAGATAGAAAACAGATCGAAAAAGGTTTGTGGTTATTTGGTTATTAGATACCCGATGGTCAAGTAATGTTGAATACTTTCAGTGCAAATCCATTCAATAATGTAATTATACAAACGGACTCACCAAAATGCCGCATTAAAGCAAATGGGATTGAATGAGACAAGTTAACACGTTTAAATACCTGGCCACATGCATAAGATCAGATCGAATATGCAATTACGAAATAAAATGCAGAATAGCCCAAGCTAAATCGGTTATCCACACCATGAAAGGGATATTGTGCAACATAACCTTATCGGTGGAACTGAGAAATAGAGTCATTGGATAGAGTACGTGGAACCAGT